>ML108163.1:0-48773 GCA_003697995.1 Taxidea taxus jeffersonii | reverse complement strand
AAAAAAAAAAAAAGAAGAATATATATACAACAACTCAATTTAAAAATGGGCAAAAAAGATTTGAACAAGCATTTCACCAAACAGGATATATAGATGGCAAATAAACACATGCAAATATGTTCAACATCATTAGCCAGTAGAGAGATGCAAATCACAATAGATATCAGTACAAACTTATCAGAATGACTATAATAAAAATATTGACAATAACAAGTGCTAGTGAGGATGAAGAGCAATTAGAATTCTTATACATTACTGGGGGATGCAAAATGGCACCACCACTCAGGAAAACAGTTTGGCAGTTTCTTAAAAGTTAAACATACTTTATATGGAAAACCCAAAAGACTCCACTCCCAAATTACTAGAACTCATACAGCAATTCAGTAATGTGGCAGAATACAAAGTCAATGTACAGAAATCAGTTGCTTGCTTGTACACTAACAAAGAAAACACAGAAAGGGAAATTAGAGAATCGATTCCATTTACTATAGCACCAAGAACCATAAGATACCTGGGAATAAACCTAACCAAAGAGGTAAAAGATCGGGGCACCGGGGTGACTCAGTGGGTTAAAGCCTCTGCCTTCGGCTCAGGTCATGATCCCAGGGTCCTGGGATCGAGCCCCGCATCAGGCTCTCTGCTCAGCAGGGAGCCTGCTTCCTCCTCTCTCTCTCTCTCTGCCTGCCTCTCTGCCTACTTGTGATCTCTGTCTGTCAAATAAATAAATAAAATCTTAAAAAAAAAAAAAAAAGGCAAAAGATCTGTACTCGAGGAACTACATGAAAGAAATCGAAGAAGACACAAAAAGATGGAAGACCATTCCATGCTCTTGGATCAGAAGAATAACCATTGTTAAAATGTCTATACTGCCTAGAGCAATCTATACTTTTAATGCCATTCCAATCAAAATTCCACGGGTATTTTTCAAAGAGCTGGAGCATATAATTCTAAAATTTGTATGGAATCAGAAGAGACCCCAAATTGCTAAGGAAATGTTGAAAAAGAAAAACAAAACTCGTGGCATCACGTTGCCTGATTTCAAGCTTTACTACAAAGCTGTGATCACCAAGACAATGGTACTGGCACAAAAACAGATACCAGTGGAACAGAGTAGAGAGCCCAGATACAGACCCTCAACTCTATGGTCAAATAATCTTTGACAAAGCAGGAAAAAATATACAATGGAAAAAAGACAGTCTCTTCAATAAATTATGCTGGGAAAATTGGACAGCTATATGTAGAAGAATGAAACTTGACCATTCTCTTACACCTTACACAAAGATAAACTCAAAATGGATAAAAGACCTCAACGTGAGACAGGAATCCATCAGAATCATAGGGGAGAAAATAGGCAGTAACCTCTTCGATATCAGCTACAGCAACTTCTTTCAAGATATGTCTCCAAAGGCAAAGGAAACAAAAGCGAAAATGAGCTTTTGGGACTTCATCAAGATCAAAAGCTTCTGCACAGCAAAGGAAACAGTCAACAAAACAAAAGGTAACCCACAGAATGGGAGAAGACATTTGCAAATGACAGAACAGACAAAAGGCTGATATCCAGGATCTATAAAGAACTTCTCAAACTCAATACACACAAAACAGATAATCATGTCAAAAAATGGGCAGAAGACATGAACAGACAATTCTCCAATGAAGACATACAAATGGCTATCAGACACATGAAAAAAATGTTCATCATCACTAGCCATCAGGGAGATTCAAACTAAAACCACATTGAGATACCACCTTATACCAGTTAGAATGGCCAAAATTAGCAAGAAAGGAAACAACGTGTGTTGGAGAGGATGTGGAGAAAGGGGAACCCTCTTACACTGTTGGTGGGAATGCAAGTTGGTGCAGCCAATTTGGAGAACAGTGTGAAGATTCCTTAAAAAAATTAAAAATAGAGCTCCCTATGACCCTGCAATTGCACTACTGGGTATTTACCCCAAAGATACAGATGTAGTGAAGAGAAGGGCCATCTGTACCCAATGTTCATAGCAGCAATGGCCACAGTTGCCAAACCATGGAAGGAACCAAGATGCCCTTCAACGGACGAATGGATAAGGAAGATGTGGTCCACATACACTATGGAGTATTATGCCTCCATCAGAAAGGATGAATACCCAATTTTTGGATCAACATGGACGGGACTGGAAGAGATTATGCTGAGTGAAATAAGTCAAGCAGAGAGAGTCAATTATCATATGGTTGCACTTATTTGTGGAGCATAAGAAATAACACGGAGGACATGGGGAGATGGAGAGGAGAAGGGAGTTGAGGGAAACTGGAGGGGGAGATGAACCATGAGAGACTATGGACTCTGAAAAACAATCTGAGGGTTTTGAAGGGGCAATTGGAGCCTGGTAGTGGGTATTATGGAGGGCATGTATTGCATGTAGCACTGGCTGTGGTGCATAAACAATGAATTCTGTTACACTGAAAAGAAATCAATTTTTTTTAAAAATGAGGGGGAAAAAAAAGTTAAACATAAATTTACCATAGTACCCAGGAGTCCCACTCCTAGGTATTTACCCTAGAAAAACAAAAACACATGTTCACACAAAAATCTATGTATGGGGGCGCCTGGGTGGCTCAGTGGTTAAGACTCTGCCTTCAGCTCAGGTCATGATCTCAGGGTCCAGGGATCAAGCCCTGCATCGGGCTCTCTGCTCAGCAGGGAGCCTGCTTCTCCCTCTCTGCCTGCCTCTCTGCCTACCTCTCTGCCTACTTATGCTCTCTCTGTCAAATAAATAAAATCTTTAAAAAAAAAAAAAATCTATGTATGGATGTTCATAGCAGCTCTGGTCAAAAACTCCAACAAAAAAAAAAAAGGAAAAAAAACCCCACAATACCCAAAAGTCCTTCAACTGATGAATGGATGAACAAACTGGGGTACATTTGTTTGTTCTCATAAAAAGGAATGAACTATTGATACATGAAACAACTTGGATGAATCTCAAAAACATTATGCAGAATAAAAGAAACTGGTCTCACAAAAGGCTAAATAATGTATGATTCCACTACTATGACATCCTTGAAAAGATAAAACTACAGTGACAAAGAACAGAACAGAGGTTGCCAGAGGTTATAGGTAGGGAGGGTATGACTAAAATGAAATAGCATATAAGAGGTTTTGGTTTGATGGGATTGTTTTCTTACTATGGTCATGGTGACATGTGGTAAAACTCACAAAACTACACCGAAAAAAGGTGAGGTGGGGAATGGATGAGGGGAAATAGGTAAAGGGGATTAAGCATACAGTTATGAGTATGGAATATATGGAATTGTTGAATCACTATATTGTACATGTGAAACTAATAAAACACTGTATATTAAGTACACTGGAATTAAAATTAAAAAAACAAAAATATTTAAAGATTAAATTAAATATATATTTACATAAATATTTTTAATAATTAGTCTTCAAATATTTATATATATTTATTCTCCACACTCTTATCCTGTAGTCCAGAGATAAAAATGTAAAGTGATAAGCAGAACTAAAGCTACAAACATATTGAGTTCCTTTGTACAGAAAAAGCAGCAGCAGAGTATTAGTTCCTATAGGGTAATAGCAACTAAAGTTCGCTAGCTCTAGCAAAGACCACAAGCTAGACTCACTGCTTGAATTAACACCTTAAACCATTAGTGTACCACCACAACTCTAACTTCTGGAAAGAAAGCTGTGGGGGGGGGGGTGTCCGGGGATAAAACTACTGTCAAACTATTACTGGGACTAAGGCTTTAAAGGAATCACAGAGAAGGAGCCCCAAAACCTGCAAAGATAGTCCCTTAAGTTGCTGACTTCTCCTAAACTGCACATAAACAAGGGAAAACTCTTAGAATGCCAGAAGAAAACTGCAGCTGGGAAGCTAAAGATCTGAGCTGAGATTTCAGTAGCCTCACACCTGAGAAGATTGTCACTTAAAGCCTGTCCATTTAAAAGGACCTTGATAAAATACCCTGGCCTTTAAGCTGAGAATTAAGAATGGCCTGAGTTTAGGACTGTAGGCCCCAGCATTCAGTAAGAATGAAAGTGAAACAGATCAACCCTAACAAAGCCTAAAACTAATCCTTCAGCAAGATCACAAAAGATTTACAAGACAGGCATAAAGTATTTGACATCAAAATGTCATCCCCGTTTCCTTAAGAATAAACCTTCAAATATTTATGTTCCTACTGTATGGATTTAAAACAGCTAATTCAGGGGCACCTGAGTGGCTCAGATGGTTACAAGTCTGCCTTCAGCTCAGGTCATGATCTCTAGGTCCTGGGATCAAACCCCACATCAGGCCCCCATCTCAGTGGGGAGTCTGCTTCTCCCTCTCCCCCTGCTTGTGCACTCTTACTCTTGTTCTCTCTCTCTCTCAAATGAATAAATTAAATCTTCAAAAAATAAAAAAAAAACAGCTAATAAAGTTGAAGCCAGTTTATGTCTCACAGTACTTCAGTATTCATATAGCTGTTGCTCCTATCTCCCTACTAACAAGCTACTTTACCTTTTATCCTTTCTCTTTCTTGCTTCCTATGAATTCAGCTGGTAAAAGATTCAACTTAATGTAAGCTAACTCAACCTAATGAAATCTCATTAGTTCAGCTGTTTCACTAAACCACTTATTTTCCTAATTCCAATCAGATTAGATGAAATCATTTTTATACACAAAAAGATAAAAAAACTGCTAGTCACTCTATTGGAGTTCTCTCAAACCAGGTTCCCCCTCTTAAATCCAAATGGTTATGGTTGGAAAGAATAGTATCAAGAGATACAAAATGCACATCTGCCTGGATATACTTCTTCTGCAGAGGTCAATAATACAGAAGCCATATCCCTTAAAAAGATATGTGGGTGGAAAGGTAATTAATCACTCTAGAGTCTAGAAAAGGCCAACAGAGTCTCAAACATAAAATATGTACTCTGCAACCTCCTTTTAAATCATTCAACACATACTATCAACTACATATGAATATTATTATACCAAATAGTAAGTAATTGTATAAAAGTAGGTCCCCATACTCAAGTATGCAATCTAGTTGAATAATATTCACATGAAATATTTAAATAACAATACAAGTTAGAATGTGATTAAATGCCAAAATGAATGGAAACTACTCAAAGTCAGGATGGGAAAAAAAAGGTTTTATAATAATTTTAGATACTCATCACAAAATAATGCTTTAGTAATTACCCGTTCATCAACAGATAAGTTCATGCTCATCACAGCAGACTCAGGAGAAATCCCAAATGCTAAAACAAACCCTATTTTTGAGGATAACAACTATTTCATATGATTTTGTGTAAGCTTATTCTTAAATTTTATTATGATAATGTAGTTGGTAGTATGGTCAATATAAAAATTGAATCCATCTATGTACTCTTTCAAAAGAATGATTCTTTTTAAAAATAGGATGCATTCATTTACTTGTTCAATAAATATTTATTAAATATCTGCAGTGTGCCAGACACTGATAGATGCTAGGGAGACAGAGTGATAAACAACATAGACATCTGTAAAATAGCTACTTCATTCCCTATTGATAAACATTTATGAATATTATAGCAATTTAGGGAAAAGGATAAAAATTATTACTTGATAATATTATAGAACTTAAATAATTTAAACAAATGTGCATAAAATGTGCATATACATATATTTGACATAATATACCATATGTGTAATATACCATTCTATGTAATCTACCATATGTTCATGATCTGCTACAGAGATTTTATTTTGTGACATAATAAACAAACACCTGTAATATACAGTAGTAAATATACAGAAGTAATATACAGAAGTAAAATATATAATGAAACTTACCCAAAAAGGGGCAAGAAAATGGAATTATACTGCTGAAAAGGTCTCACACTGGAAGATGAAATCAGGAAACAGGGTGGGTCAGGTGGAAAATGAGACATCAACAGAGAGATGCAGGAAAAGTGAAATGTGAGGTAACTTTCTGAGGAAATGGGAATATTCCAATCTTGCTTGTGTTGGTAGTTGTATGGAAAGATATAGGGAAAGTAAATGAATTTTCAGACATACTTGGGAGTCAGGCATTAATGAGTTAATAGATGTTGAGAAGAATGAATGGAAGATATCTAAGATGACTTCAAGTTTTCTGGATTATAGAGGTATCAGGCCCCCCTAACCACAGTGGAAGCTACAGGTAAGAAGCTACAGGTAAAGACGATGTCAAAGATAAAGGTTATGAGTTCTGTTTTGGGCATGTGCCTAGAGGATGACCAAATGGAACAGAGAACAGGGAACAGAACATAAGAATTTGGAGAGAAAAACTTTCTAGCTCAAGACTCAGACACAAGAAGCAAGAACATAATAGTGGTACTTAAGGTAATAAGTGTACAATAGGTTACCCAAAATGATATCTAGGGTAAGATGGACTAGAGACCAGGGACAGAGCTCTAAAAAATGCAATTATTTAACAAAAAGGGAAGAAAAACACCTTAAAAATGATAAACAAGAAAAGAGTAGTGTCACTGAGAGAAAGGATAACTGAGTTTTAAGGAAGAATTGGCTGATCCGCAGATCAAACCCTGTGGAAACTTTAAATCAAGATAAGTAGATGGATGTGAAAGGACAAAAAGGAAATCTCTAGGTCCAAGAAGCAAAAATGAAACTCAAACCCATTGTAGTAATAAGCAGGACTCACAGTCAGTAGCCCCGTAGGTATAAATCCCATATATACATCTTAAGGACTACAGTTTTAATGCCTACTCCCAAAGGATGGGCAGTTGGAGCATTTTGGCATTAGTCTTCCTGCACAAAGCCAAATGTCAGAAAGCTATTCCTCTCACAAAGAACTAGAAAAACATTGCTTATTGGCCCTCAGACAGGACATGGAAGCTGGTGGGTAGAAGAAAGACAAACTTAAAATTAGAGATGGAATAGAAAATCAGGGACAATTCTGACAAGACAGTAAAATCTTGAGTAGGTTTATCTGTTATTTTTTGCTGTATAACAAACTACTCAAACTTGGTGGCTTAAAAAATAACTATTATGTTATTAATAATATATTATTATTATATTTAATAATATTATATTTAATAAAATACATTATATATAATATACAAATATATAATATATAATAAATATATGTTATTAAATATATATTATAATATATAAATATATTAAATAATAATATAAATAAATTAAATAATATATTATTAAATAACTAGTATGTTAAAAAGTAACATACTAATTAGTATGTCAGGTGGCACCTAGAAGATGGCCTCACTGACATATCTCAGTGGATACACTGTCACTTGGGGCAACAGGGGTGACTACATCATGTATGTATCTAAACATGCTGGAAACTAATTCAGGCTTTTATAGAGCAGGAGTGAGAAAGCTCCAAAAAAACAAGAGGAAACTACAAGACCTCTTCAGATCTAGGATCAGGGTTTGCAAAATAGCCCCTAGCCAATTCAACAGGTCAAACCAAATAACAAGGCTAGCCCCAATTCAAGGGGTGAGACAAACAGCCCTACCTCACAATGAGAAGAGATTCAAAAAATTGTGCCCATGTTTGCAATAAACAACAATATGTTTAATAAAGAAAAGATATAGAAAAGTGACAGCTTACTAACAATGAAACCAAAGAGTTGATGGCCCTTGGAACATGTGAAGCTGACAGGATGCAAAGAACCATAAGTACCAAATAACCACCAAAGAACCGTAGAATCTGAGACGTGATCTGAATTTCTTTAAAAGAAAAGAAGGGTCTGGGAATGGCATATTATGTATCCTTACTACTGAAACTATCACCATGAAAAAGCCTAAATGGAGTTGCCTAAAATGCCATTGGGGAAAAAAAGGGTGGGGGGGGCGCCTGATTGTCTCAGTTAGTTAAGCTGTTGCCTTTAGCTCAGTCATGATCTCAGAGTCCTGGGAAGGAGTCCCTTATCAGGTTCCCTGCTCACTGGGGAGCCTGCTCCTTCTTCTTTTCTGCCACTCTCTGTACTTGTGTCCTCTCTCACTCTCTGTCAAATAAATAAATAAAATCTTAAGAAAAAAAATAAAAACAAAAACAAACAAACAAACAAAACCTGGCTTTTTTTAAAACCTAGGTTAATATAACTCAAGGTCTTCACAAAATGCTACCAAAGTTGACAGGATGACTTATTAATATTAGCATGCTTAGAAATATCTTATCTTAGCATTATTTCACATGATAAATTTTTTTTAAAGATTTTATTTATTTACTTGATAGACAGAGATCACAAGTAGGCAGAGAGGCAGAGAGAGAGAGAGGAGGAAGCAGGCTGTCTGCAGAGCAGAGAGCCCGATGCGGGGCTCGATCCCAGGACCCTGGGATCATGACCTGAGCCGAAGGCAGCGGCTTTAACCCACTGAGCCACCCAGGTGCCCCTCACATGATAAATTTTTAAATGATATTTCTTTCACACTAATTCAAATTGATAACACATGTTTTAAAAACATTTTTCCCAAATTTTATTCAAATTCTAGTTAGTTAACATATAGTGTAATATTGGTTTCCGAAGTAGAACTTAGTAACTTATCACTTAATATAACACCAGTGCGCAATGCAAGTGCCCTCCTCAATACCCATCAGCCATTTAGCCCCTCCTCTGCCCACTTTCCCTCCAACAACCCTCAGTTTGTTCTCTATAATTAGCAGTCTCATGTTTGCTTTCTTCTTTTTTTTTTTCCTTATGTTCATCTGTTTTGTTTCTTAAATTCCACATATGAGGGAAATCATAGGTATCTGTCTTCCTCTGACTGACTTATTTCACTTAGCATAATGCCCTCTAGTTCCATCCACATGGTTGCAAATGGCAAGATTTCATTCTTTTTTATGGCTGAGTAGTAGTCCATTGAATATACACACCCATATTTTTACCAATTCATCAGTCAATGGACATTTGTGCTTTTGCCATAGTTTGGTTATTGTAGATAATGCTGCTATCGATATCAATAATAATTGTTTTAGAAAGGTGAATAACTTCAACGGGTTCACTAGAAGATACTTCAATGTCATCCTTCTTTCAGTTATACCAAAGCATTTAAAATTGATATCACTTGAAATAAGCCAAAAATCACTATGTGATTTAGACATATCACTCTAATTTTCTGTGCGTTAGTGAATTCACATGTTAACAGTGGGATAATAGGCCATACTATCTCATCAGGTTATTAACTTCAACTGAGCTAATATATATGTAAAGTGCTCAGAGCCTGACATATAGTGAGCATGATATAACTGTTAATGATGATGATTATTAGAGGTTTTCTCGTGTTCTATAGAAAAGTCCTGGTTGGGGGTTAAAAGCTAGTTCTGCCACTTATTACATCTCTGAGCAATTTACTTGACTTCTCTGAGCCACCTCTAATTCCTTACCTATAAAATGGTGAACCCTAAGGTGGTCTCTTTCAGTTTGAGAATCTCTGATCATGCTGTAACATTAAGGAGAAAATTCACAGCTACTTCACAGTCACTTCTCTCTTCTCATTAAATTAGGTGCTCATATCATCTCTTTCCCCTGCTCATTCTGAAATTATTTCTTTCACCCTTACTTAACTTTTCATTTCTTTTTATTCATTTTAATATTTAATTAATTTTCTTCTGGTTCACCAGTTCCACTTTCTTATTTACATCTGCTGATTATTTCCCTAGGGGCTTGATACAATTGTATTCTTCCTTGTCTCTATTCAGACCATTTCCTATAATTCCACTCTAGTCATGGTCTGTCATACTGATGGAATAAGAACATGAACAACACAATATTTTTACAGAATTTCTACATTTATTCTCCCATTTAAGTCTCATAAGCATCAGGCCCAGAAAAGAATGTAATTTCGCTTATAACATGCAAGGTCAGGACATAAACCTAGGATAAACACCCCAGACTATTGTTTTTATGTTCCTCATTGTTTCCTTGTCTTACTAGAATGTGCATGAAGTTAGTTATTAAGAAGACCTAATTTTTGAGCACTAACTCTGATACTTACTGTTTGACCTTGTACAGAATATACTACCACTCTGAACCTCAGTTTCCACATTTATAATCCTGGGATAACGAAAGTTTTTGTAAGAATAAAACAATTAAAAAATACGCTTTATAAAATAATGGGCTATGCTTGTTGCCAAAACCTGTCTACATCTGATTCATTGTATAAAGTATATTTTCTACCCTTGGCCAATGTAGCATGACACTATATCCGTTTTTATTCACTGTTTTAAATTAACCCCCTAGCTCTCAGACTGTTTTGCTTCTTCTGATCCTCAGAAGAGACCTTCTATCTGGAAAAATAAATTCCACTGAAGAAAGCTAATATGGTCACCTAAAAATTTGTTGAGCATCAACTACACGCCAGGAACTGTGAACCAGAAAATAATATATGGAGAAAAAGAATAAGAAGAGACTTCCTAAAATCATTAAAAGTAGCAGTCTGATAAACTTTTCACCCACCTATAAGAAGCTGAGTGATCTTTTTCCTCCTTTCTGCTCTTTTAATTCTAACTCCTTCTCCCTCTACTGTCAGATAGGGGAAGAGAACATAAAGAATGATGAAAAGCTGGGCTCAGTTACAAAGGCTACACCAGAGAGAACGAAATAAACACAGATCTCCTAACAGCTCTACATGACCTGCATAAAGTATTTTAGCATAACTAAGAAACCGGAAAAGAACAATAAAATTACTAAACATGTACAACTTGCCCATTATTGTTAGAGGTTCAAGTACACTGTCACATTTAATATCTATACAATCTTGAGGGGTAGGCATTCTTATTTCACTCAGCAAATATTTACTGGGTACCTATTATGTGCTAGGCATTGTTTCGGTTACTAGGAATATATCAGTAAACAGAACAAACAGATGAAGATCCCTGCCATGGTGAAGCTTATTCTAACAAAGGGGAAAGCTAATAAGCAATTAACTCAATATGTAAATTATAAAATATGTTAAATGGCAAAAATGGTATAGAAAAAAATAAAGCAGGTAAGGGGAATTAGGAGTATATAAGGGACGGGTACGTGAAAAGGAGAGGAGGTTGAGAAGGTGACATTTAAGAAAGTGGGTTGTGTGGTTCCTGGGAACCACTAGAGAATTCTGAGCAGGAAAGTGAAATAATTACTTCCTTCTTTTGAAGGAATCACTTGGCTACTGTGTTGAGAAAAAACTGTAAGAAGAAGTGTAAGAGGGCAATTGAAAGACAGGTTACAAGGTTACTATACCAATCTAAGGGAGAGATGTTAGTGGTCTGGACTAGGATAATAGCAATGGAAGTAGTAAGAAATTGACATATCTTAAATATATTTTCATATTTTAGAAGTCAGTCTTGACAAGCTTTTGACTACAAACTGGTTGTGGGATTAAGAAAGAGGAGAATCAAGGGTTGTTCCACTGGAAAAATGAAATAGACAATTACTGATCTGAAAAATATTGTGTCAAGATCAAGTTTTGAGCAAGAAATCAATAATTTGGATAGCAACATCTTAATGACACAATGTTGATTAGACATCCAAATGGTAATACACAAACACACATACACACACACACACACACGTACTTGACAGATATAGATAGATATAGGCATATGGGTGTGGAATTCAAGAGAAGGGTCTTAAGTGGAGATATAAATATAAATTTGGAGCTGTCCAGATATAGTCAGTATTTAGAACCATGGTCAAAAGGGAGTGAGTGTAGATAGAGAAGAGAACCAAAGACAGATACCCCAACTTAAGAGAGTGAGAAGAGAAGAAGGACAAGTGATACAGGAAGAAAGACCTTTTAAAGTATAATTTCCTAGAAGCAAAATGAAGAAGGGATATGTAAGAGAGAATAATTAACTGTTACCAAATGTTGCTACTAAGTCAAGGGAGATGAGTATTGAGAACTTGAGATTTTAACAATATGAAAGTCATTGGTAACCTTATTGAGAGTAGTTTCAATCCAATGATAAAAGTGTAACTGTACTGGATTTAAAAGGAAATAGAAAAACTGGAAATGGATACAGTAAGCATAGACAACTCTTTCAAATAATCTATTGTAAATGGGGAACAAATACAGTGTTACCCGGTAAGAGAAGTAGAGCCAAGTAAAAGATGTTGTAAAGATAGAAAAAGCAGTAGGTTTTGTCTTCTTACAGCAGTGAGGCAATACAGAGAAAACTTTATAACAGTGAGAGTATAGAATTGATGAAGCAGCATTTTTAAGGATGCATAAAGAAATAATGCACAATAATGAACTGGTTTTGGAAAAGGGAAAAGCAATAGGTGAGAACACAGTATAGGAACTGGAGATGTTGGTAGGTGGGTACATGTGATAAAAGGAGTTTATGCAAGCTCTCTTCTGATTGCTTCAATTTTTTTCAGCGACAAAAGAAGCAAAATCATCAGCTGAGGACAAGACTGGGGATAAGATACTTTTGGTAGGTCTGATGACAGAAAACATGAAATAAGCCATCTAAGAGCATTAAAAAAATAAATGACCTAGGAAAATATAGTTTGAATGCCAGATAATATGAAGGACTCACTTGATGTTTCTGACCATGAATTTAAAGTAAAACTAGTCAGCATGATTTTGCATTTTCCTCTAGACATACAGGTCCACACATACAGACTGGATTTAAAAGAAGACTGGATATAACCTGGGTTGTACTTCTTCCAAGAATGACCAAATTAGAGTGAGACACCAAAGTTAAGGGTACATGCCAGGGAGATGAGGATGCATGCTACAGATAATGAAGGATGATTAAATTTAAGTTGGATAAAGAGTAATTAATTGATGACCGTAGGAACAGAGGGAAAATTAAAAGGTAAGATCAATAAATCAATCATTATTTCTGTTTTTATAAATAGAACTTAAGTTGGCCAAATCACACAGCATTTTAGTCACACACCTAGAACAGAATCTGAATCCAGATGTGCTTCATTCAAGTCACTCTTTCTGTGGTACCAAGAACACCAACCTGTCTTGTAAATTTAATTTTCATTGGCAGGGGCGCCTGGGTGGCTCAGTGGGTTAAAGCCTCTGCCTTTGGCTCAAGTCATGATCCCAGGGTCCTGGGATCGAGCCCTGAATCGGGCTCTCTGCTCAGCGGGGAGCCTGCTTCCCCTTCTCTCTCTGCCTGCCTCTCTGCCTACTTATGATCTCTGTCTGTCAAATAAATAAATAAAATCTTTTAAAAAAAATTTTATTGGCATGCCAAACTCCACTAAGTTGGACCTAACCCAAAATTAGACCATTTTCCCCAGACCTCTTTTACCTCCTCTTCCATGGCCCAAATGCTAAGAGCCCTGCAGTGTCCAAGCTCACAAATGAGTCTTTCCCTCCCCAATTTGTAAAAAATTAGTTCTAATTTTCCTACCTACAGACCCCCTTCATGAAAATCTGAAGCACTAAGGATTGCTCTGAATATAAAAATATCTTTAAATTACTAAATAAACTTAACCTTTCTTCATAGGTATTCTAACAAGGTGTCTGCTTAACCCACACTTTAAACTTCACTGTGAAATATATTAGGTAGAAATAGGTAAGCTGGATCAAGAACCTTTTGTTGGTTTTTATTATTTCTAGCACTTCCCTTAAAAAAAAATACCCTTTACAAAATCCCACAATTCTAATGTATATCTTCTCTGAGAGAATGAGAAAGTGATTATACTCCATGCCATGGATCAGACTCAAACTTCTGTTAAACACGTTTTATATTTAGAAATTGAAATAATGTAAACTGAAGTAAATTGAAAGTAATAAGGAGAGTAAATTGAAAATAAATTATAGTAAGTCTGGGCCTACCTAGCAAAGGAAGAACTAAATGTAACCAGTTGAAGGACTCCTCTGTTATTATGAACAAATGGTTAAAAAAGACAAAATCTTATTTATAATTTATGTCAAGTCTATTCTTTTCAAAGAACCATCAATTTAGCATAATAAAAAGGTTTCAATCCTGAATATACACCAAAGTATCATCACAGAGGACTTTAGAAGGCAGAAGGTAGGATTCCACTATAAATACAACTCTGTATTTATTTTCAGTTCAAATCTGTAAATTTTATTACAATTTGTAACTATTCATTCTACCTTCCTTCAAAAAGATAATCATCTCCACCTGTTCCTAGTAACCTATAGTACTCTTGTAGGGGTAAACATCTCTTCCCACTGACTTTGCCTTTGGCCATAGATTTGCTTTGGCCAATGACATATAAACAAACATCCAAGCAGAAGTTTTAAGAGCCATTGTGTATTTCTGCCAAATCTCCTTCTTTCTCCCCTGTTATAAGAACAGCATGTCCCAAATAGAAGTTGTTCACCAGCCTGGATCTCAGATTAGAAAATACATGGAGCAAGAGAAAAGCCACTGCCAGCCTTCAGCTAACATGAACCAAGGGCAAAAAAGAAATCTTTGTTGTTGTTAGTCAATGAAATACTGAAGTAATCTGTTAAAGAGCATAACTCAGCAAAAGTTAATACAGCCTGTATTACTTTTTAAAATTTTTTTTTAATTTATATATTTTACACAGAGAGAGATCACAAGTAGGCAGAGAGGCAGGCAAAGGGAGAAGAGAGGAGGAAGTAGGCTCCCCACTGAGCAGAGTTCGATGCAAGGCTCGATCCCAGGACCCTGGGACCATGACCTGAGCCGAAGGCAGAGGCTTTAACACATGTATTACTTTTATAATCAGAAAAAAATAGACTTCACTGCCTCAATCTTTAAGGACATCAGTTTTGATATCACAATAACAAAAAACAAAATCAATGAATTGCAACCATATTTTTAAGACATCAGAGAGCTTATAAAGTAAGAACTAGATAAACTAAAATTCAAAAAAAGGGAAGAGCCCTTCGTAGGTGAGTTAACAACCACACACTACTTCTTTCCCAGGAGTATTTAAATATCCTGGGCATACACTGAGAATCAAGATCGGCCTCGGCAGAAGAACTGGTAAAAACTAAAAGCAACAGAGCTTTTAAGTGTGGCTGACTAAAAGAAAGTACCAAAAGCAAGGCTGAAAGAGACATTTGCTGAATTCTATGATGATGCAGGAGGCTGGGAGAATGAGCTAGAATGGCAGAGTGAAATCTCCCTCAGTCTCATGATACTTAGCAGAAAACTTGCTAAAAAGGGGGAAATAACCACAAGCAATGCATGACAGATTTCCAACATTTGCCTGAACTTGAAGTAATGTGGAGCAAGACATCAAAGAACCAACCTCAAAACCTCCAAAGAACAGAACTGAATCTCCCATAGACTTTCAGTACTGTAAAACAACTGACAGTCTCTCAGTGAAAAAAATAGTAGCTAAAGGTTGACAGATGAGAGATGATTAAATCTTACTAAAACTGCAATCCAGACTGACCCTAATTAAATTCGGTTCAATTCTTAATTAAATTGTGGTGTCAGCACCTCACTCAATTGGCCTAACAGTTGAAAAGGAAAACCATCTCTGGAGGAAGATACCCTTTTTAGCCTCCACATAGTCAAATTAGACAATTTTAATATATAATTTTTTAAAATGATTATTTATTAATATAATCACTCTTCATCACTTTTCTTCAACATTCATGGTATATTTTTTCCTTCCTTAACAACATACATGGAGAGACAAGAAAATATGACCTAAGATCAAGACAAAAAGCAGAAAATAAAAGCAGTCAGAGATAATGCAGATAGCAGAGTAAGCCAAGACTTTAAAAAGCAGTTCGTGAAAACAAAGAAAAAAGTAGACAAAATATATGAAGATATGGGCATAGTCAACAAAAATGGAAATCTATTAAAAAAAAAAATCACACAAGGCTGCCTGGGTGGCTCAGTTAGTTAAGCATCTCCCTTTGGCTCAGGTCATGATCCAGGGAGTCTGCCTCTTCCACTCCCTTGGTCCCCACATGCACTTACTCTGTCTCTCTCAAATAAATAAATAAAATCTAAAAGAAACAAACACACACACACAAACACACAAAAAGAGAGAAAAAGAAAAGAATTACACAAGGGCCCCTGGGTGGCTCAGTCCGTTAAGCATCCAACTCTTGATCTCAGTTCAGGTCTTGATCTCAGGGTCATGAATTCAAGCTGCACACTGGGCTCCACACTGGGCATGGACCCTACTTTGAAGGAGTGGGGTGTTTGGGTGGCTCATTCCGTTAAGCCTCCAACTTTTGATTTTGGCTTAGGTCATGATCTTGGGGCCCTAAGATTGAGCCCCACATCGGACTCCATGCTCAGTGGAGTCCAATTCTCTCTTTTTCAGCCCTTCCCTCCACTCCTGCATGCACTCTCCCTCTCTCTCAAAAATAAATCTTAAAAAAAAAAAAAAAGAATCACACAGACTCCCTAGAACTGAAAAAATGAGACAACTGAAATTAAATTCACTGGATGGATTTATCTGGACACAGCAAATGAGAGAACTAGTAAGCTTAAAAAACAATTCAGTGGAGGGGGGTGGCTGAGTCAGTTAAACATCTGACTTCAGCTCAAGTCATGATCTCAGGATCCTAAGATCAAGTCTGGTTTCAGGCTCCACAGTCAGCAGGGAGTCTGCTTGTCCCTCTTCCTCCCCCTCTGTCCTTCCCCAGCCTGTGCTCTCTCTTCCAAATAAATAAATAAAATCTTAAAAAAAAAAAAAAAAGTCATAGAAACACCCAACTATAGAAAGAAAAGAGTACAATGAGCACAAGAGACATATGGCATCTAATGATGACAAAACAAGGTTGAAGAGAGAGGAGAGAGATTAAGGTGGAAACAATACTTTAAATATTTAAAAATTTTCCTGAATTGGTGAAAAACACCCACCTGGTAAACCCAAAAGGAGATAAAGTCAAACAAAATCATGCTTAGACACCACACAATCTATTATAAGCTAGAAACAAAACAAAATCTTAAAACCAGTGAAGAATTGCCTATGACCTTTAAAGAAGCAACAGTAAGACTGATGGCTGACTTTTCAACAGAAATTATGGTAGCCAGAAAGGGAATATTTGTGGTGTTGAAAGAGTAAAGGTGCCAACCTAGAATTCTGTATGAGGAAATTTTTTCTTCAAACAGAAGTCAAAAGAGAGACATTCACACACAAAAGCTAAGAAAATGTGCCTTTATCAGATCAGCACTACATGAAATATTAACAGAATTTCATCAAGCAAAAGAAAAATTATCTCAGATGGTAGCAAAGAACTGCAAAAATGAATGAAGGGCACTAGAAAAGGCATGTGTATATATATATATATATATATATATACATAAACACAAAAGAATATTGATTGCTTAAAAAATGTCCATGCAGTTTAAAACAAATGTTCAAATAACATATATGAAAAAACAGCACTTAGAGGGAGTAAATGAAGTTAAACTATGTTAGATTTTCCATTGCTTGATAAGCAGTAAAAATATTAAGATATTAATAAAAGTATTTATTAAAATCTTTATAACTAAAAAATCATAATTATAGAAGGTCTAACCAAAAGTTAATTAGTAAAAATTAAATTTAGAAAATTGACAAGTCAAAAATTAGGAAAGGAATAATTTTTTTAAAAATGAATATATGGGACAGAAAGAAAATAAATGGAGAAATGACAGATTTCTACCCAACCATATTAATAATTACATTAAGTGTAAACAGAATAAACATTCCAAAAACACAAAGATTGTCCAACTGGATCAAACAGGACCCAATAATATGCTATTTTCAAAAGATATACCTCAAATATAAGAATACAGATAGGTTGAGACAAAAGGAAAAAAATAAACAACGTCAAACATAAGAATACAGATAGGCTGAGACAAAAGGAAAAAAATAAACCACAGAAATACTGATGAAAGCAAGGTTGAGTGATTGTATTAACAGAAGTTCAAAGTAGACCTCAAGGCAAGAAATACTAGAAATAAAGAAGATATTTCATAATGACATAATGGTTCAACCATAAATTATAATAATCCTAAAGTTTTATGTAACTAAAGGACTTCCAGAATACATAAAGGAAAAGTTGAAAGAACTGAAAAAAGCCACAAATCTACAATTGTTGCTGGTGATTTTAAGATTCTCTTTTGTCGGGACGCCTGGGTGGCTTGGTTGGTTAAGCAGCTGCCTTTGGCTCGGGTCATGATCTCAGTGTCCTGGGATCGAGTCCCACATCGGGCTCCTTGCTTGGTGGGGAGCCTGCTTCTCCCTCTGCCTCTGCCTGTGCTCGTGCTCTCTCTCTCTCTCTCTCTTTCTCTAACAAATAAATAAATAAAATCTTCAAAAAAAAAAAAGATTCTCTTTTGTCATAACTGAACATAACCGGGAAAAAGAAGTCATTAAAAGATTTGAACACCGTTAACCAATTTGACCTTGGTGACATACAACACTAGTACCAACAAACTTTAGAATAAAAATTCTTTTCTAGTACACATGAAATACACCAATCTAACACAAACTCCTTCAGCGAATTAAAAAGAGAGACAAAGAACACTTCCCAAAAGTTTTTATGAGGCCAGTAAATCTTGATACCAAAACCTAACAAAAATTTTACAGGAAAAGAAAATTATAAGTTCATATTTCTCATCAGTAGATGTAAAAATCCTAAATAAAATATTAACAAATTAAATCCAATGGTATAATAAATACATCATGACAAAGTTGGTTTTATCCTAGGAGTGAAAGGATAACTTAGCAGTGAAATCAACCAGCGGAATATATCATATAACATAATTAAAAACACAAACCAGATTATCTCAATAAAAGCAGAAAATCATTTAATAATATTTAATAGCCATTAATGATTTAGAAAACTAGAAATAGATGGGAATTTCCTTAATCTGATAAAGGTAGCTACAAAAACCTATAGCTAACATAATAATTGATGGTGAAATACTGAATATTTTCTTCCCTAAGTTAAGGATAAGACTACTACTCTTTCCACTAACATTGTTCTAGAAGTCTTGGTCACTGTAATAAAGAACAACAAAGATGGGGTACAAGTAAATGGATAGATATCCATGTTAACAGAATGGAGGATTCTATATTGGCACGCCTGGATGGCTTAGTAGGTTAAGCATCACCTTTCAGATCAGTTCGTGGAATGGAGTACCACATGAGGCCTCTTGCTCGGTGGGGAGCCTGCCTCCCTCCTTGCCTGCCGCTGCCCCTGCTTGTGCTCTCCCTCATTCTCTCTTCTGACAAATAAATAAAATCTTTTAAAAAAAGACTCCATATTGTTAAGATACCAATTCTCTCCAAATTGAAGTACAGCCTCAATGAAATCCCAATGATAATACCAATAGATTTTTGTGTGGTAATTTGATTCCAAATGCATTTGACAATATAAACAATGAAATATAGCTCCCCTCCAAAAACAAACAAAATGTTGAAAAAGGTGGAAAACCTGTATCAGCAGATACCAAGACTCAGCATAAATCTTTAAGAACTAAGGATAATACTGGTGTGAGGATAGACAAACAAGCCAATGGAACAGAATATACATTCTACAAACAGAGCCACTATCTGATTTATATCAAGGGTACCCTATAATCCAGTGGTATCAACTGGATATCCATATACTTACAGAAAAAAAAAAAAAACTACTGTTTTCTACTTTACCTCATTCATACAAATTAATCTGAAATGCATGGAAGAAGTTCAAGTAAAAGGGAAAGCAATAATGCTTCTAGAAGAAAACTTTGGAGAATACGTTCATGATCTTGCAGTAGGCAAAGATTTCTTATAGAGGCATACAAAAAAACCACTAAAGATAAAAAAAATTAAACATCATTAATATTAAGAATTTTTATTTATTAAAAATCATATTAAGGAGTGAAAATACTAGTCAAAGACTAGGAGGAGATATTTGCCATATGTATATCCAAAGTTCTTATGTTCAGAATTAGAAAGAATTCCTGCAAATCTGTAAAACAGCCCAATTTTAAAAAGTATTTAAAATTAATACATTAAAAGATACCCAACATCATTACTCATCTGGGAAATGCAAATAAGAAACCACTACACAATGCCCAGGATGGTTAAAATTAGAAAGACTGACAATACCAAATTTCAGCAAGAATATAGAGCACGGAAACTCTCTTCCATTGCTGGGTGAGGATACAAAATGATAGAACATTTTTGGAAAACAACAATCCAGCAATTTTACACCTAGAAATGAGATAATTTATTCATCAAAAGACATATATGAGAATATTCACAACAGCTTCATTAACAATAGTTAAAACTAGTAATAATCCAAATGTCATTAATATAATGATCCATTCAGTCTATGGAATACCACACAGCAATAAAATGAACAATGCCACACACAACATAGATATCTCAGACATAATGATGAGTGACAGAAGTCATTCTATTTACATAAATTCAAGGATAGGCAAAAGTAATCCTTGAGGACAAAAATCAGAATAGTGATTACTTAGGTGTGTCAGGGAAGCGGACATTGACTAGTAGAAGGCATGAAGGAGGGGTGCTTGGGTGGCTCAGTGGGTTAAAGCCTCTGCCTTCGGCTCAGGTCATGATCTCAGGGTCCTGGGATCGAGCCCCACATCAGGCTCTCTGCTCAAGAGGGAGCCTGCTTCCCCCTCTCTCTCTGCCTGCCTCTCTGCCTGCTTGTGATCTCTGTCAAAAAAATTAAATAAAATCTTTAAAAAAAAAAAAAAGGCATGTAGGAAGACTGGAATGCTAAAAATGCCCCACATCTTGATCTGGGTGGTATTAATAAGGGCCTATTCCATGAAAAATCAGCACACTGTGCAATTTGTGCATTTTACTATATGCATGTTCTATCTCAAATTTTAAAACTGTTATAGCAGATAATTCAAATGGTGTATACTGGGACAAAACTTACTACAGACGACTCAGTGTATAATTATTTTTAATACCCAAGACTAGGAGTAAGGTGCCCTGGGTTTTAGCTGCACACCCTCATATAACTCTAAATAAGTCATTTAACTGGGTCTTGATTTCCTTACTTAGTAGAGTGGGTTTCTACAGATAATCCTTAAAGTTCTTTCTACATCTAAAAATCTGAGACTTTGAGACAAATTGGTTAAGTAAGAAATCTAATTTTTAAGTTTGAAACTACCCCACAGTCACCTAAGGCTTCCATGTAGCAAAACCAAGTTGGTTCTTGTAATTCTAACTGAAGAAGGTTGAAATCAGGTAAATCATGCTGCTGTTAATCCTGAATTTCCTATACCTAAATTTAAGCTCATCTACTTTAGCCAAGACATTCTAGTGCCACCCCTTTAGCAGCGAAGAAAACCTGACAGCCAGATTACCTTCCCTTGCTTTTCTCGGGATGGGTTATTCATTCTTCCAGGCCCTGCTCAAACACTATCTTTATCTTTTTTTTTAAGATTTTGTTTATTTATTTGACAGAGAGAGAGAGAGAAAGCACAAGCAGGGGGAGCAGCAGAGGGAGTGGGAGAAGCAGACTCCTCACTGAGCAGGGAGCCCGATGCAAGGCTCCATCCCATGACCCCGGGACCACAACCTGAGCTGAAGGCAGACGATTAATGACTGAGCCACCCAGGCTCCCCAACACTATCTTCTTTAAAGTATCATCTCTCCTACAGCCATTCAGTCTAAATTAATTGTTCCTTCCTCCATGCACCCACAGTATGTTGCTTGTACTTTTATTATAGCTCTTACATCATTCTGTCTTATAGGTATGTGCTTTCACATACCTAAGTGTACCCTTTCCAGAAGAAAGCTATACTCACTCAGATAGCCAGATCAGCCATATCAACCCTGGAAATCAATGAGTAACAGCACAGTAAGATCACTTTCATATGTAATTCTATGTTAATGGTGGCAAGGTAAAATAGTAAATCCTAAATGCTGCTGTCCCCTACTCAAAGCAAAGAGATTACTATGAATATATAAACTACTGAACTAATCCCAGTCTTTATTTCAACCTATTCTCTAACAATTAAATAGCTGAAGGCAGACAGCTGAAGAAAGAAGTAAATTAGGGATGTAATTGGGAAACAAATTATTTATGAAATTAACTTATTTTATCTCAATAAACAGATGGTTAGGGAGGACACAAGTAAACTACTTTGGGATTATATATTCAAAATCCCGTTTCTGTTAACTGGCCCTGCACCTGTCCACATGGTTGGTATAGCATAATTTCTATCCTTTAATCACAAATGACTGATCCAGGACAAGGTTGTTCCTCAAAAATTTTAGAAATACAACTGTGAAAATAAAGTCAGTCCTTCTCTGGATGGCTGAAAGGGGAAGATACAAGTAATATATGAACTATTGATGGTACCATTCTTTCCATGGTGAAAGAGGCAGATCTGTGGTAAAAGAAAATAAAACTTACTTACAGAATAAAGCAAAGATGAGAAATAGTCCTAAGGACCTTCAAACCCTAGATCCAATATTCCTAAGGCTTCATCCTGTATTTATGTTTTGTGAGATGGATACCCCATTATTTTTATAATAAATTTCCCCTTCACTAAAGCTAGCTCACTTTGAATTGTCACTTGCAACCAAAACAATTCTGTGATAGACTGTTACTTTGATGACCCCCAACTAACCATGCTTCCTAGTATTCCTGATCTCTTCCCACCAGAACTCTGGGCTAGGCCTGTGGTTACTTTGACCAATAAAATAATGGTTGAAATTGAAGCTATGCCAGTTTCAGACCTATACCATAATTGGCCTGGCAGCTTCCGCTTCCTCCCTCTCATAATGCTTACTCTTGGAATACTTCTTGGAGACCAGCCATCACACCATGAGACTAATGAATCAGCCATGTGGTTAAATCCACATGTAGAACTGGCCCTGGACAACAGTCCCATTTAAACCTCCAGGTAACTGCAGTTATACCAGAACCCCAACCAATGCCTACAGCAGAACCACGGAGTTAATTCGTAGAAATGTGAGAGACATTAAACTGTAGTTTTAAGCCACTAAGTTTTGTATGGTTTATAAATGCAAATTTGAACTCATATAAAAGTTCAATTCACATGCAAGTAACTTGGTATTATACTTTCCTAACACAGACTACATCTTGGAGCATGGATTGGCCAACTCTAGCTCATAATCCATTTTTATAAATAAATGCTCCTGCATTTACATATTGTCTAGGACTGCTTTCATGCTACTGAATAGCTGTGACAGAAATCACATAGCCCACAAAGCTTAAAATATTTACTATCTGGCCCTTAACAGAAAATAATTTGGTAAACCTATCATATAGTACTTGGCAAGTGTTTTTAATATATAAATGACTAAAAATGTAAACCTACTCTACAACCAACTCCTCATACTCAAAGGGTAGATGACACTATAAATATTTAGTAGTTTTAGCCTCACATGATATAAAGCAAATCTCATGCTTGCCACAAGCTGAATGTTTGTATTCTACCAAAATTCATTATGTTTAAACCTATCCCCACAGTGGGATGGTGTTTGGAGGTAGAGCCTTTGGGAAATGATTAGGTCATAAGGATGGAACTAGTAGCCTTATACCCTTATAAAAGAGACCTAGAGACTTCCCATTTCTACCACATAAGAAGACAAAAAAGGGTGCCTGGGTGGCTCAGTGGGTTAAGCAACTGCCTTTGGCTCAGGTCATGATCTCAGGGTCCTGGGATCGAGTCCCACATCGCGCTCTCTGCTCAGCAGGGAGCCTGCTTCCTTCTCTCTCTCTGCCTGCCTCTCTGCCTACTTGTGATCTCTCTCTGTGTCAAATAAATAAATAAAATCTTTAAAAAAAAAAAAAAAGAAGAAGAAGAAGAAGAAGATAGCTGTCTGTCAACCAGGAAGTGGACCCTCACTGGACATCAGATCTGCTGGTAACTTGATCTTGGACTTGCCAACATCTAGAACCATAAAAAATAAATTTGTTTTTTATAGGTCACCTAGTCTATAGTACTTTGTTACAATAACCCAAAAGGACTAAGACAATATTGAACTGGGTTGTATTGTTTGTTAATAAGTAAGGCTACAGTCATACTACTATATTAATCATGGACAGGAAAACAAGAGTAATAAAATAAGATCCATAATTACTTCACTGCTTTTAAGTGTTCCTTCCTACCAAGGAGCTCTGGGGGTAGGGGAGGAGGGGTGTATTCATTTCATATTTCTCATATATTAGATATGATCCACTTCCGAATTGCATTAAGAATCAGAAAAGAATGAATGTTTAAGATGCATAGTTGACAGTTTTGTTTTTACCTAACAATACTTCACAGACCCATCTGCAGAAGAAGCCAAGTCCAATATTAACCTAAGTCAATGATTCTCAAACTTTCCTGCCAAAAATTATCTTTGCCAATGCTCTAAATTCTATAGATTTTCTTTTGGCATCTGTTATTGTATAAAGTACTTCTACCTTTTTACATTTAATATTCCTTTGCCTTGTACCCCAACTTATTGTTCCTTCAATCCAAGCATAATAAGGCGTAAGCCATAGCTCTTTATCCCTGGGGTTCACTATTTTCCTCATCTACCAGTTAAAAATCTCTCTTCTACAAATCAACAATTATCTGTGCAGTTTTATTTTGCTCCCGCTTTACCACCCATATTACCACACCATTTGTACATTTAGAACATTTCCACTTTCTTTTACTATAGAACTCCATAACAACACCACACAGGTGTATAGAGAGGCAGTTTTCTCCATAAATCTTAACATGCCTTAGAGAATATCAGATACCGTTGCCCATATATACTTCAGTTTCAACCTATACCTCAAAAATATCAAATTTTTGTCATTAGTTACTACACTACAAATACCAGCTTCTGACTTTAACAACCCAAAATTTAAGCTAAAAATAAGAATTTAGGTCAAGGAGAACCCTTGTACAGTACTAATCTTTAAAGAAGCTCATTAAATTAAATAAATTAAATCAAATCAAATCAAATTAAATTAGTGGAAAAATAGCATGAAGATAAACTGGCTAGTTCAGATAGCTAAAAGCTGTACTGGTGGGGGTGGCTGGCTGGCCCAATCAGTAGAGCATGTGACTCTTGATCTCGGGATCATGAATTTAAGCCCTACATCACATGTAGAGCTTACTTTAAAAAAATAATAATAAAATAAAAACTGTATTGGCTGATTTCTACTACCATGTTTATAAAGGTAATTATTTTCAAATGTATTATAATATACAACAACAAACATTTAATGAGTACTTATTATGCGGACATATTCATTAAACATTTACAGTTTAAGGAAGGCATTGGTATGATTTGCCATTTTACAGATGAGAAAACATAGCTTAGAGAAGTTAAGTAACACTAAAAATTTAATTTCACTTAACTTAGGCATAAACCTAGGTAGTCTAATCCAGAGCCTACCTACTAGTCCAAGTATCTGTGTAAACCTAAAACAATACCGTTCATTAAAGGTATTATGTCTGGGACCTAAGTGGCTCAGTCAGTTAAGCATTCAACTCTGATTTCAGCTCAGGTCACCATCTCAGGGTTGTGGGATGGAGTCCCACATTGGGCTCTGCACTCAGTGGTGAGTCGTTTTGAGATTCTTTCCCTCTGCCCCTCCGCACCACCCACCTGCACCCCTCACACACCACCCCTGCCCCCATCACAGGCCCACACTCCCTCTAAAATAAAGATAAATAAACCTTTTTTTTTTTTAAGTATAGGTCTTATTTTTACAATAGCTTTACTTTAAATAGTAAGCAAAATATTCACAATTTTGGGGGGGAATATTATAATCTTTGCTTTCCAGACCTCTGGTACATCCTATTAATTAAAAAAGAAAAATGTAATACTTCAATACCTCTAAATCACTAGTACCCTTCTAAGCTTCATTTTGTGAACCAGTTATTACACTTACATGCATCTAAATTTTATTTTAAATTTTAAGCATTTTGCAACTTGAACTCTGTAGCATGTACTATTAAGGAAATAAAATTACACATATTATGCAGTGGAAGTAACAGACACATTTCCATTTATACTTGGCATGAATGTCAGTGTCTTTTTCTAGCAATTTTTCTTATTTGAAGTAAGAAAGGCATTTCAGATCAATAACAGTGCTGTCAGTAACAGATTGCAGATAACATGAATACAAGCAATAAGAGAATGGTAAACATGAAGTATGTTCTGAGTTTGGAATTAATAAGATTTTAGAGCTGAAGGAGATTTTAGAGAGCATTTCTTCGACTTTACATTTCACAGATAAAGATACCAAACTCCTGCTGAAAAAATCCAAAACAGAACTTGATCCTATGTTCTTTCCCATGTACTAATTACAGAACCAAGACTGGCCTGTCTAGTTTGGGCTGTTACAGATTTTCTGAATAAGAGAATACATTCAGCCAATATATTAATATGGGGGGAAAATGGGAGGTGGGGGGGAAATACACACACACACATACACACACACACTCTCACACACATACAGACACTATATATATAATACACACACACAAATCTAAAATAAAAGAATTAATTTTCCTAATATAAATTATTACAGGTAACCATTACTTCTACAGAAGGAAGCTAAAAGAATAAATATAAGGGTCTTACATAGACTTCCAGAAGACCATTTGCAGGGGGAAAACCACAATTTCCCAAAGAAGTGAATTTTGGTGTGCCTTGAAAAAGTGTTCCATTCTCAAAAAGTTTCAGAAACACTAGACTAAAATAAAGTTCACCAGAACCCACAACTGTAATATGACTCACATCTTTAATATATTAATATGTTTTAATATCTCCAAAAGAAGGGATGTTATATAGCACTTCTCAAATTAACCTGAAAATAAAAACCTCTTCACACCATACCTATTATAACATCTCCCAGAGAAATGCTGCTAGAACAAAACTTGGAAAACAGTGGGAGAGGTTATTTGTAGAAAAAGACTAAAGACACATAACTGATCATAAATTTAAAATAAAACAACATAAAACAGCTATTGTAAAACCTAGTAAAATCTAACTCTCTATTACATGTACACTACTGTTCTAAAATGTCCTTAGATAAGCATTCATATACACAGCATGAAAAAGTTGAAATCAGTTAATTAACATATCAATTAGTCACTGTTGATATTAGAGGGCCTTGAATTTAACCCACTAATTCTCACACCTTAACTTGCTCCAGTTCGAATTTATAACTATCTGCCATAGAACCATTTTCACTGAACAAACAGGAGAAAAAGGAAAAGGGGAAGATAAAATAAACTACATTCTTAGGAAAAAAAGAAAGCAAAAAGGCATAAGACTTCAGGGAACTTCTACAAGAAGAATTTTCTGCCCAAGCACACTTTTCCCTCCTAATAGCAGAACCTCCACTTCTTTGGAAGGCTTCCCTTTCCCCTTTCTATGTGGTTCTGGTGAGGCTGCCTGTTTGGTGTTCCACTCCTAGGATAGACATGTGATACATGGCTGATCACAGTCCAAACTCTCCTAGTTATAATGATTGGCTCAAAGATGGACATGTGAGCCAAGTCAGGAAAAGGAGCATCTAAATGAAGGAAATCAGCTTGCACCATGCTCAGAAAAACAAAGCACTGAAATGGAGAATAAGGATTCATGATTAAGGGGTGCCTGGGTGGGAAGCATCTGCCTTCAGCTTGGGTCATGACCTCAGAGCCCTGGGATCAAACCCCACATGGGGCTCCCTGCCCAGCGGGGAGCCAATTCTCCCTCTCCCTCTTCCCCTCCCCACTCTAGCTATCTCTCTCTCTCTCAAGTAAATATATAAAATCTTTAAAAAGAAAAAAAGAATTCATGATTACATTAATTTTCTGATCACACTGAGACCCTAAAGTGAGTTCCTCCTCTATACTCCATGCCTATGTAAATTAATAATTTCCCGTTTTAATGTAAGCTAACTTTGAGCTCTATATCTGTCATTTGCAACAAAAAGGCCCTAATTGGGACGCCTGGGTGGCTCAGTTAGTTAAGCGGCTGCCTTCGGCTCAGGTCATGATCCCAGCGTCCTGGGATCGAGTCCCGCATCAGGCTCCTTGCTTGGCAGGGAGCCTGCTTCTCCCTCGGCCTCTGCCTGCCACTCTGTCTGCCTGTGCTCTCTCTCTCTCTCTCTAACAAATAAATTAATTAATTAAAAATTTTTTTTAAAAAAAGGTCCTAATCCACATATGTAATTCAATAAAGAGATCTCAAAAGAACTTGTAAAGATTTTAAAAAGGGGGGGGGGCGCCTAGGTGGCTCAGTCACTAAGCATCTTGCCTTGGGCTCTGTCCTCGGAGCCAGCCCCTCATCCAGCTCCCTGCTCTGCGGGAAGCCCGCTTCTCCCTCTCCCATTCCCCCTGCTTGTGTTCCTTCTCTCACTGTGTCTCTCTTTGTCAAATAAATAAAATCTTTAAGAAAAAAAAATTAAAAATAAAAAAAACAAAAAAGGGGGTAATATTAATTATAATTAGTACATTCTTTTTGGAAGATAAGTTTGTAATTTCCATCAAAATTTTAAAATTCATATACCATTGACCTAAAAATTATACTTATAGTAATTGATCTCACATTTAAAAACAAATCACAAATATACAAAGATAAACGTATAATGTTACTGTCTACAACATCTGTCATAGTGAGAAATTAGAAATTTGGAGGGTTGATGATTAAATACCACATATCTTATGATGCAATATGGTAGACCCATTAAAAGGAAAAATGTATATGAACTTATTGCTACATGCCAAGGAGTATAACGTAGTGGTTAAGAGCTTACACTCTAGGAAGAGACTACATGGGTTCAATTTGCAGCTCGGACTTTAACTTTGCCTCTTATCACAGTAATTTGGGTAAATTACTTAATCTCTCTGCGACAATTACCTCAACTGTAACACAGTGATACCATCATAAAGATTAAATGAATTAATAGGCTCTATAACAGGCTCAGAAAAGTATTTCACATTTGGTAAGCTCTGAACAAAGTTAACTATGATTTTCACTAATACGAATAGATGTCCAAGACATGCTAGAAAGGAAGGGAGGTGCAAAATACTATGTATAAGCAAAGGTCACAAATTCAAAGGACTACAGAGCTAGGTAGAAAATATAAATAGGTTAAATGGGAATTGTGAGAAACTGGAGAATACATGCTCTATTTCCAGGGACAACCACTCTGACCAACTATTATCATGTGAGAAAGAGGCTACAGTGTTGCTGAATCTTAAAAAGCTAAAAATATGGGTTTATTTGAAATATACCTCTTTTAAATGTTAGAAACATACTTTTTATTTTTTAAAAAAGATTTTATTTATTTATTTGACAGACATCACAAGTAGGCAGAGAGGCAGGAAGAGAGAGAGAGAGGAGGAAGCAGGCTCTCTGCATAGCAGAGAGCCTGATGTGGGGCTCGATCCCAGGACTCTGGGATCATGACCCGGGCTGAAGGCAGAGGCTTTAACCCACTGAGCCACCCAGACGCCCCAGAAACATACTTTTTAAAGAAGATTTATTATTTATTTTAGAAAGAGAAAGAGCGAGCATGCAAGTGGGGGCAGGAGTAGAGGGAGAGAATCTTCAAGTAGACTCTCTACTGAGCATGGAGCCTGAAATGGGGCTGGATTTCACAATCCATGAGATTATGACCAGAGTCAAAGAGTCAGATGTTCAAACAACTGAGCAATCCAGGTGCCCCAGAAAACTATTTTTTGTAAAAACACAGCAGGGATCTAATGAAACATGTAATGGTCAGTTATAGCCATTGGTATGCCAATATGCAAACTCTGATGTAATAAATGTATGCTTGTATATAGAATAAACAAAAATAAAAAATCTTAAAAGTGATTAACACTAGAGAGAGACTGGGAAAGTAGAGAGATAGGGCTTAATTCACAATTTACCTTTCCATACTGTTACATACCTTACAACACAAATATACTCCACAAGCTTGTAAAACTCATTAAAAACATGGTAAGAATTTAGAAGCTGTCCCACTTGCGACTAAATTCAAATCCAACTACTGTTGTGGGGATATTAATTTTATCAAAGCATAATTTTTTAAATTTGTATTACAATCAAAATTCACTATTGACTCCTCTAAGTGGAAGCAGAATAGGGATCACATTTTTTAAATGTTTCCTCCTTTTTTTTTTTTAATTTCATTTATTCATTTGTCAGAGAGAAAGAGAGCATACAGCAAGGGGAGCAGCAGCCAGAGAGAGAAACAGGCTCCCTGCTGAATAAGGTGCCCGATGTACAACTCGATCCCAGGACTCTGGGATAACGCCCTGAGCAAAAGGCAAATGCTTAACCAACTGAACCACCCAAGCATCCCTCATCCTTTTTTCTGAAAATAGTAATGTACCTTATTCAATTTCTTGTGTCCAAGATATCCAAAAGTTGTTAACCTGAATTAGACTTTAAAGATCATTAATTCCAAGTATACTTTTTTCTTAATGTTTGTAAAATAACAAGAAAAGAACTTAACAGTACATTTCTATTTAGCACTCAGATTGTACTTGGTCTCTTCCTTTCACAAGTTTTTGCATTTTTATTAGCATTTTCAGCATCAGCCAGACACAATTAGCCCTGATCCTGAAATCTCAAAGTACAAAGAAACAAGTAAATTTCTTTTGGTCTTACAGTAATACCATTCATCCTCTGATGCCCTCAACCCAAAAGTGAAAACAATTATTCTTTAGACCTGCAAGTCTAACTAGATGTCCTATCATATATAATTCTTGGCAAGGTTGTTTATGTACTTCCCAAGGGTATAGTAGATTAGAAATTAGAAGGTGAAGGGCAACTTATAACAGTTGTAAGAATTAAAAAACATGTGTCAAGTACTTAGCACAAAGAGAACATATTTATACCATTTATCATAGGCCTGATAAATGTTACCTATATTTACTTAAACCCAAGTGAAAAAAAAAAATAATTAAATTATGTTCAGTATATTCTTACAAAGCAGGAAACATATAATGGTTTAAAATTCTGAGCCAAAAATGGCTTGACATGAAAATAATTTTGGCATTTATGCTTATCTACATCAAAAACAAAATATAGTAGCACTTTTGCAACATAAATGAAGCATGAATTTGTCAATAGCCAACTTGACTAAACAAGGTCTTCCTACTAATGCTAAAATAAGCTAAGGACAAGGACTGTATCTTATTCACTACTGAATCCCTTACTTTAGCAGAGCCTGGTACATAGTAGGTGTTGAATACTGTATACATTATTTCCTTTGTCCTTCACATTACTCCTATTATGTAAGCATAATTACCCCCATTCAAAGCGAAGGAAACAAGTAAAATGTAATTAAGTGTCTTGAAAGTGGCTGAGGTGACTCGGTCAGTTAAGCAACCAACTCTTGATCTCAGTACAGGTCTCAATCAGTTGTGAGTTCAAGCCCTGCACTGGACTCTATGCTGGGCGTGGAGGCTACTTTAAAAAGAAAAAGGCAGGGACGCCTGGGTGGCTCAGTTGGTTAAGCGGCTGCCTTTGGCTCAGGTCATGATCCCAGCATCCCGGGATCGAGTCCCACGTCGGGCTCCTTGCTCGGCAGGGAGCCTGCTTCTCCTTCTGCCTCTGCCTGCCTCTCTGTCTGCCTATGCTCGCGCTCTCTCTCTCTCTCTCTCTCTCTCTAACAAATAAATAAATAAAATCTTAAAAAAAAAGAAAGAAAGAAAGAAAGAATCATGACCTGGATGGCTCAGGTCATGATTCCCAGGTCCTGGGATGGACCCCACATCTCCCAACTCAGCAGGGAGTCTGGCTCTCCCTCTCTGCCTCTCCTCCTGCTCGCGCTTTCTCGCTTTCAAATGAATAAGTAAAATCTTTTAAAAAGGGGTGGGGGAGGAAGAAGGAAGGGAGGAGGGGGAGGAGGAAGGAGGGAAGGGGTAGAAGAGATAAAACTTTTGATTCCTATTTTATGCTATTTTGACTATCAGAACTGACCTTCAAAATAACATTTTCAGAATTTATTCAACCTATAAGTTTTTCATTTGTTAAGATGACATTTTTAAAAATTACTATAAAATCACTCTAAAATAATCCTCATACAGACTTGCCCATCAGCTAAGAAGCAATATATCAAATTTGACAGTATACAAATGTTTCAAATATACATTATTAGTATCTTCCTCTTATCATTTATAGAAAAATAATAACCCCTGAACTGTCTTCTTAGTAATAACAGTGAATATCTGATTTACCTAAATGTTTCTGGGTAGCTGCTTCTTAAGCCACTATATAAATGTCACACCACCCAATTTTTTATTAGACATCTTCTATGCAATTATGTTATTAAGAGGTACTATGACAAAATGGCACAGAAGAAGTAAAGCATACAATCAACTGTTTCAAGAACTTTAAAATCTACTTTGACTCAGATGTTTATACATGAAGCTGTTAGCAAACTACATCAAAGCAACATACGATGAGGAAAGGAGTAAAGATTATTGAATATATTATCCAAGCTAGCTACACATATAGGGTAGACATTTTCACATACATCATTTCAGTTCTTACAACTCTGTGAAGTATTGCCATCTTCATTTTGGAGACCGAAACTGAAATTCAGAGAGATTAAATGACTTCCCAAAATAAAGAGCAAATCTGGGTCTGAAATCCAAGTCTCTTTGACTCAAAAGTACTTTTTTCTTTTTTCTTTGTTTTTTGGTTTTTTTGTTTTTTAACTACACCTTGCAGCTTTCTACATATACAAGATTATAGGATATAGACAACATTTTTTTCTAAAGATTTTATTTATTTACTTGACGGACAGAGATCACAAGAAGGCAGAGAGAGAGGGGGAAGCAGGCTCCCTACTGAGCAGAGGGCTTGATGCCAGGCTCCATCCCAGGACCCTGAGACCACGACCCGAGCTAAAGGCAGAGGCTTAACCCACTGAACCACCCAGGTGCCCCTCGTGTATAGATAACATTTATAAATACTGCAGGAAAACAAAGAAAGAGATCATTGTAGAGGATAATTCCTAGGATTTTGTTGAGGAAGGGAGGCTTGAGCTGAGTCTGAAATTAAGTGTAGAACTGAAACTATTGATAATAAAAAGAAGATTACTAAGGCCACAAAAATTTCTAAATTAAAAATAATCTAGGGGCACCTGGGTGGCTCAGTGGTTAAAGCCTCTACCTTCGGCTCAGGTCGTGGTCCCAGGGTCCTGGGATCGAGCCCCACATCGGGGTCTCTGCTGGGCAGAGAGCCTGCCTTCTCCTCTCTCTCTCTCTCTGCCTGCCTCTCTGCCTACGTGTGATCTGTCTGTCAAATAAATAAATAAAATCTTAAAAAATAATAATAATAATAATAATCTAAATATTGTTCCTTCAGTTTATACTTTATTTTTATTTTTATATTATATTTATATTATATATATATATAATATATATATTATATATATATTATATATATATATTATATATTTTTTATATTATATTTATTTTTATATTTTTATTTTACAGGACTTAATCTGTGAAATTTTTATCTTTTCTTCCATTCTTATTCTATTGCATTTTTTTCTCTATAATCTACCTTCTTCCATAATGATCTCACTATAGAGACAAAAAGTATTAACTAAGTCTAGTATCCTATATTTCTCTTTCCAGCTGTTCAAGTTGCTAAAGGATAGAAACATACTGCCATGAGAACTTAAAGTGATATTAGAGAATGACTCCTTCTGGTTAGTTGTAAGAAAAGCTAAGAGAGAAATTTAAGTAATATTAAGACTCTACTGGCCAAACTAGCATTAGAAAGTGAGTCTTCTAAGTGTTCTTCCCATGAATCAATGCTCCTTAAATTTTTGGTGCCAAAGTACCAATAACAGAGAAGATTGATGAGGTCTGGAGTTATATAATGGGTTCACTTGAAATTTCTTTGAAGTTTCTAATTTTATCTTAACAGTTCACATGAATTCTATATCCTGTCCTAATTTACTCATACTTATCTTAATATTAAGGTGATTTAAATTACATACTCTCAAAACTGACCCTTCAAGAATTATTATGTTGGTCCCCCATAGCTTAGATTCTAAGGCTTAGAATCCTTAAAGAGTATCCCTTGACACAATGTCATGCACCCAACAGGAGAAGCAGAACACAAATTGTGTATCCTCCTTTTTACCACATCTCATTTCCTTGCTCCTTTATTTTTCAAATTAGGAAATTTTTTAAAAGCATAGTAAGTTTCATTCCATTCTTTCAAAATGCATACTTACAGGTAAAACTGTAAAAATTGTTGGGGTTGTTTATTTTCATTATAAATTTTTCAAGAAATTTTACTTAATTAAAATTAATTAGTTAAATACAAATTCACTTAGGAATACATTAAACAACCTGGATAGACTTCTACATGAAGATATTTTGTCAGACTTTTGCTTTTGGGCTGGTTACTCTAAAATTAAGTTAAGATTCCATGTTGTCCATATTAACTACAGTCCCAATTACCTTTGAGCAGGTTAAATAATCTTTTCTTCTTCCTCAGTATTTATCATCTCTGCCCAGATGTGAAAGAGAAAATCCCCTGTGGTTTTATTACTTTCTTTTTTAGGATCTCTCTCTCTCTCTCTCTTTTTTCTTTTTAACAGCTTAAATTCTAAATGTTCCCTTGTTCTTCAATCCTATTTAAAGGAACAAAGTATAGGTTTTACCTATTTTACTTACTGTTTCCAAAAATACCCTATTCACTTTAAATGAGAATCTATCACCAATAAGAATAAAAATAGATTCTTATTCATCATTTCCTCCCAGCAACAAACTGCTGATTCTCCACTATACACCTCAGTTAATGTCAAACAGTCATATGTGGTTTTAATATAGTTAAAACTCTTAATATGTAACAACACACATACTAATAATTTAGAAGTCTTTAGCCAGTGATGATAGTGGTATATACATTAGTAATTAATTTAACATGTTATTTCCTACTTTAGCTAAACATTTAATTCTCTAATACATTGGTTCCAACCAAAAATTCAGGAAGGAATGACCTAGTTTGAGACATAGCATTCTTTTTAATAATGATTATACAGATCGATATTGGTATGTTTGCCAAAACACAGAATTCCATTTGGTAGGACTCAGATTTGGTTTGCAATACTAATTTGCCTACTTAATGACAACACCTATTCTCAAACCAAAGGTATACAAATATATCTTTATCACTAAATAGGCTTTTCAGAAAAGAGGAAAACTTATTATGTACAAGGATAAGCTTGAGGAATGAAATAAAAATATGCTTGAACAACTCTAGACTTATTTGATTATAATCTCCTTGGCTAAGAGGTTTTAACATTTTGAATAACTATTCATGAATGACTAAAATACTCCCTATAAGCAAAAAATATTTTTGATGCTCTATTTTATAATCCTTTATCTCTCTTATCTAGTGTTATATTTGTTCTAATGTCTTTTGGTGATTACAGATCTATAGTTTAGTGCAATAAAAATGTATACTACTGTAGCAAAAAAAAAATGACTTCAAAATGCTCTTTCTTAAAAATATGTATCTTTTTATCATCCATACTACTGTTAGTGAAATTTAAGTAATGGATATCATCTTTAGCTAAGTGCTAAATACTCTAGTACTGAACATTAGCAATAGCTAATACAATATTAAATAGCCAATGAAGTATCACCTATCTCATTCTACATTATATAAATGCACATATTCATTATTTCCCTGATGTTCCTGTGGAGCTCTTACAGTGGTAGAACTACAGGGCTCTCTTGATAAACAGTTCTCTTTAGAAAAAGTAGATGAAAAGTGACATATTAAAATATGATTCTGCTATGTAATTGTTAAGACTTGGCAATAAGTATAATTACTACTAATGTTATTGGGGGGGAAAGAATCCTACATCTGCCCTACACCTTGTTTCTAGCTTCGGAGCAGCAAATATCTCTTTATTTGCCTCATCACATTACCTTTAGTCTCTGTTATAAATAGCAAGAGAAGCAGAAAACATTAAAAACACATATACTAAAAATTAGATCTCATGTCACCAAAGATCACATAACAGGGGCGCCTGGGTGGCTCAGTGGGTTAAGCCTCTGCCTTCGGCTCAAGTCATGATCTCAGGGTCCTGGGATCGAGCCCTGCATTGGGCTCTCTGCTCAGCATGGAGCCTGCTTCCTCCTCTCTCTGCCTGCCTCTCTGCCTACTTGTGATCTCTGTCTGTCAAATAAATAAAATCTTAAAAAAAAAAATCATATAACACTCATTTCTAGCAACCAACATAAGACAGTTATTAATAAAGGTATTGTCCTTACAGATGGCAATAACTGTCAACATAAAATGTTTCCATGATAACCAATTTTTATATATATAAACATTCCCACTTTCCTGATAAAAAATAATTTGTATAACTAAAATAGCCAATCACACTAATTATTATGATCTAATTCCCTAGTCCAAAATGATTCAAGAATCATCAAGAAAAAAGAAATATCATTGCTAAATACTGTCCTACCACTGTTTCAAAATTCTAATATTATTTGAGGAGAAGTTTCAATAGACTGCATACATTTATTTGTAAAATTCATAGCTGAGATGAAGACTAAAAAAATCTAAAGGATCAATAGTTTCAAAGTATAAATATTATCTTTCAACAGACAATAAAAAAAAGTCACAAAGAAAGTCAATTGAAGGCCTGGAGAAATGGCAATACAATTTCACCAAAATACAAACACATTGTAAAATGTGTGCAAGGTGGGGCGCCTGGGTGGCTCAGTCATTATTAAGTGGCTGCCTTCAGCTCAGGTCATGATCCCAGGGAATAGAGCCTAGGTCTGGCTCCCTGCTCAGTAGGAAGCCTGCTTCTCCCTCTCCCACTCCCCCTGTTTGCATTCCCTCTCCTTCGGTCAAATAAACAAATAAAATCTTTTTTTTTTTTTTTAAGTGTGCATGGGTAGACAATACTTTGAACCACCTTTGTAAAATAGATATAATGCTTAGAATCACTATTATGACCTTTAAGAAAGCCACAAACTGCAACTCATAAAACACAGTTTTAAGTGTGGCCTCTTAATTCAATTTTCTTAAGTATGAAATCATAGTACAGTAAAACTAAAAAACCGGAAGTTCTAAAAGACACAAAATATACGATATAACCTCATTTTTGTATTTTCTTTCTTGCACTAAATCACATGGAATGTCAAGACCATAAGTTGTCTATAATAAAATCCTCTAATTGCAGACTGAGGGCTGGTGCTCCTTCCTTTGATTCTTCTGTTTCCTGGCTCCACCACAGAAATGACAATAACTTTTCAAGTAAAAACATCAGTTATTTCTGACTTCAAATATCCATTTTATCAGCACATCCAATTGTCCTCTATTACCACTTCTCCCCAGTCCATCAACTTCCTTTCTGTTCCTTCAGTTACATCCTTATTCTTGACCCGAGACCTTTCCCCCTAAACTATTGTACCTCATTTTCATGAGACAGCTTCTCCAGATCACCTTTAATTCCACTGCCAAAGTTATCTTCTTTCCTTGACATTTTGCCTATGCCACCCACCTATTCCACCTAAGCTTTTCAAGGTCTTTGAGTTACATTTTTATTCTGCTCAAGAGCCTCATCCTCACAAAAATATTCATTTATAAGGTTGTCACTGACTTTCAACTCCCCTTTAAAATGCCAGTTTCTTCTTATCTTTGGTAAATGAACCAAATTCTCCCTTCAGGTAGTTAGTTATATTTGCTCCTAGTGCACTCTGAAATGGAATTCCTTTTACATTTTGCCCCTCAAACACACATATTTAAACAATTGTAGCACAGTAATTACATACATTGTTTCTTTAGTTGTTTGCATATCAATGTTAGCCCTATTGCACTGCAGGGATATAGATAAGGGCTATATCTTTCAAAGTATTCTGTAAACGGATCTACTGTGTTACTTGACCCAGGTAAGATGATTCACTAAATAAAACTCTTAGGGAAACCTTAAACAAACAAAAGAAAATACGATTCTTTTTTAATCTCTGTGGTTTAACTTTAAAACAGCTTTGACCTTTCATTTCCATGGACAGCTGAAATACTCTGATTTCTATAAAGCTTCACTATTACTACTCTATTAATTTTCAAAACCAGCTGGAATTTAAAGCGCAAGTTGAAGGCTGATATAGGCTATACATTTTTACATCCCACGATTAGATTCTTTGAAAAATCAGCAATGTCAACTCTAAGAATTCTAATACAACTGAATCTTCACACGAAGCAACAGTTTCAGCACCAAAAGAAGAAAACAGCGTATCATTTGATGTTGGGGGTAGGGGGGATTTCCCTTTCCCTGCAACTGGTTTAGACTAGTTTCTCTATCCAGGGGCTTCTGATTAGAAAGATTCAATAAATCACCATTAACAAGTGGAAAGCATACCATGGCAAAGCAACCCTTTTACTTAAAAGAGAAGAAGGGGTGCCATGGGTATCACCTTTTCATAAAACTCAGCAGTCAAATTAAGCTTAGCACTTAGTATCTACAGACAGAGATTTTTTTTCTACCTAATAAAACCAAGCCTCAACCAATTTAGACCCTTCCCGAGCACCGTCTCAACCTGTCAGAATTTGACAAGAGAAAAAAATTAAGAAGTGACGGGCGGGGGACGGGAGAGACACAAGGATTCCCGTCTTTATCTCTTCTTTTTCCGAAATCACATTAGTGTGCCTTGTATTTCCTTCACTCCAAACTAAGCCCTTAGATTCCAAATATAGTTCCTTAACCCCCACCTCGCCACTGAATTACACATAAACCTTGCCAATTACAGAACCACAGCAGAACCCCCTAAAAATTGGCTTGCTATTCATCTCGGGAAGTCATGCCCTGCAGCAACTGCCTATCGCCGAACTGAGGGATATTACCCAAATACAACGCAACGGAATCAGACATGCAGAGCACACACAGCTCCTGCGAGGGAGGGAAACGAGACCCAGGAAAAGTGCGCTCCTCACAAGCCTTGGGACCGTCGGGGTTGGGGGGGGGGGGTGTTTCCAGAACGGAGGAGAACTGAGTAGCCCAAGTCGAGGAATCCTACCCTCTCCTGTAAAAAGCCCCAAACGCAGGGTGCAGCCCGTCCCTCTAAGAAAGGGAAGAGGCAGGCAGAGGGCCCTTAGCTCCGAGAGGCGGAACGCAGACACTTTCCGAGGTCTGGGTGCAAGCGATCCCCCAACCTCTCGAGAGAGACAAGGGGTGTCCCACGGGTTACTGAGGGGATGCCCCTCTGGCCAGGAGCAGCCTAAGGCAGAGCGGAGTTTCGCCTGATATTCACCCGTGTCGTGTCCGGCGGATGCCCAGGGCAAGCAAAGCTAGAGCGGCTCGGGGCCGCTGGGATAGGGGGAGGGGAAGGAGGGAGTGGAAATGGGAATCCCCCCTCTCTGAGACTAGCATTAGCTGAGGAAGCGCGCCGGCCAGTCAGAGCGGCGTGCTTCTCTCTGCGGAGCCGGGATCCCGCCGCCTGCACCGGCAGCAAGGAGCCCCGCAGCGCCCGCCGCACCGGCCCCTCAGTCCCCCGGGGCCAGGGACTTCGCTGCGAAGGCACTGGGGCCTGACATCCCACGGGCCGGCTCCAGCTCCCGGGGGGGCCCGCAGGAACACCCCAACCTCTGTCAGCTCTCCGCGGTTGTAAAACGCCCCCCCGTCCCCCTCCTCAGCCTTCCCTCCTCCCGAGGCCGCAGAGAAGAGTCACCACAGGCGACATGCCTGAGACTAGTCGGGGACAGCGGCCGCGGCAGTCCCGCACCTCCCTCCCGGGTTACCTGTGAGCACTCCGACACGGATTTGATGGTCGTGGTTAGTGAGGATCATTCCCTCGGTCGCCATGTTTCCCAGCGCAGTCACCGCACTGACAGGAGCCGGGAGAAGCCGGAGCCCGGAGCGCGCGGGCCGGGAGCGCGCTCGCCTCGGAGAGCGCGAGAGCTAGAGCGCCCGGGGAGCTCGCAAGGAGCGGAGAAGGAGGGGGAGGCGGCCAGGCTCTCCGCGGCCTGCGCGGGGTAGAGGCCGGGCCGGGAGTGCGCGAGTCCGCTGAGTGGGGGGGCGGAGTCAGGGCGCGCGACCCCGAGTCCAGGTCGGAGGCGGCTAGCTGCGGACGGGTGCCTCGATGGTCGCAGGGGGAGAGCGCGCGTAGGCGTCCGAGTGAGGAGGTTGAGACCCAGACCCGCTAGACAGCAGGAGAGTGAAGGGAAAGGAGTGCACACGCTCGGACGGTTGCGGGGGCGGACTCGGGGACGGGGCGGAGCCACACCGCGAGGCGTGGAACTCGTGGAGAGTGAGGGGAGGTGTGAGAGCCCGGCTGCGGAGTACTGGGAGCGGGAAGGAGGCAGCCCAGCCCGAAAAGGACAGGGAAACGCTCTTGGGCGCGCGAGTAGCGCCGGATTGGCTGGAGAACGCGGAACGAGTGCGCGCGAGACACGAACGCAGCCTCGACCGAGCCCCAGACAGAAGCAATCCCCTGCCGAGCAGCGCCTCATCATTAGCGCCGCGGTGCAGCTCTCGGAGCGGAGCGGCTCTCCCAAGGGGACAAGGGAAGGACTCCGCTAGCCGGGCCTCTCCTCCAAGCCCTGGGGCGCGGCCAGCCCGACCCTCTGAAAACGCCAGGGCCCCTGGAAGTGGCTTAGAAAGCTATATGGTGGCACCACAGTGGCCGCCAAGACCGGGATCCCGCCGTGGATGAGGGAGGAGTTATCCTGTCCCGCTTCACCTTCCCGCTTGCTTCCTTAGTCCGCTCGCCTTGCCGGAGGATATCCGCTTCTCCTGTGCTTTAGGATCCCATCTCCAAGTCGAAACCCACATGATGACCCTCACAAGCGAAGCAGATCCTCTTGAATGGGGATACCTGGCTTTTCTCCCTCCCGCTGCCCCCTGGTTTCGTGGCCTTACGCTTCACCACCACGGTCTCTGCTTTTAGATGAAAAGCACCAATCTTAGAGAACGAGAAGAACGTGTTCCTTTCCCCTAAACCACGATCGCAAGATTGGAAGTAGAACTCGGGCCGTGACAAATGACAGATTTCAGTATTTGTGGGATGTGAAATTACCAAGAAAGTAACTTCTGTTGCCACTTATTTTCACGTATCTTTCAAAAATGTGTTCTTAATCACCTGTGGCTATTTCACATCAGTTCCTTAGTTCCTATCTTCCTAGCCCTTTCAATTTCTGAATTAAAAAATAATGCACATTTTCTTTCACTTATGTTCTTGGTCATGGTAAAAATCTGGGAAGCGTGAGAATGAAAAGCAAAGTGTCCAAAATGTATAATCATCGTTTGTACACAATTAAAATCTCAGTTAATTTGGTGGTTATGTTTTTGTTGTGCCATTGGAACATGAACTTGTCCTCTAAAAATTCATATTGTTCTGTATTTTAAATAATGGGAATACAAAGGAGATGATGGGTGAAATTAAGGTGGGATTCAAAAAGTATTGAAATTTCTTTTGAGTATGTGTATTGCGGGTATTTTTGACAGTAGATTAAAAATTGAAGCCAGATCATAAAGCCACCCACTTCCTTTAATAATCTATCATCACAGAGCCTGGTGACCAACAGATTCTTAACTAGTTTCATATGAGAGAGATAGTGAAATGTGAAAGTATGCCCAAGAAAATGGTTTATCTCAAACTAAAGATGAAGAGCAAATAGTTGGTGACATTGCTACCTTTCCAATCTATTTTATTACCTACAGCACCCTCAAATTTGAAATGATTTTAAAATGTTTTGAATTTTTAGAGAGAAATTCTAAACCTGGCTACTAATAGGTTCTATAACCTTAAACTAAGTTGGGATTTTTTAAGGTTGCAAACTATATAAGCACCCTTTTAAGTAAAGTGGTTGTCTCAATAAACACCCTCTCAGAATATTCTATAATTATTCATGGAAAGATGCTAAGATTTTTGTTTCACAATAAATAACAGAAAACAACTTTAGACAAACCATGAGACTCTTAACTATAGGAAACAAACTGAAGGTTACTGGGGGTCAGGTGGCTGGGAGGATGGGGTAACTGGGTGATGGGCCTGAAGGAGGTCACTTGATGTAATGAGCACAGGGTGTTAACCTCTGAAACTAATAATACACTATATGTTAATTAAATTGAGCTTAAATTTTTAAAGGTAGAAAAAATTAAGTAAAACAAGGGAATTTTTTTTTTTTAGATTTTATTTATTTGACAGACAAGATCACAAGTAGGCAGAGAGGCAGGCAGAGAGAGAAAGGGAAGCAGGCTCCCGGCTGAGCAGAGAGCCTGATGCAATGCAGACCCTGGGATCATGACCTGAGCTGAAGGCAGAGACTTTAACCCACTGAGCCACCCAGGTGCCCCAACGAAATTTCTATATAAAAGTAATAATGGTGAAATTTAATTGGGAAAGGAGAGAATTAACCTTAAAGCATATGGAAGTTTGTTTGCTAAAACTACTAAAATTGCTGAAAAAAGTATTAATAGAACTAAGCTGAGCAACTACTTATATATGCTTGTTTTTCAACAATTTTGCTCTAGTATATTCATCTTTGCTGAATTTAGCAATTTGTAATAAAATTTGCACCTTACTGTCTAATGTGACTTTTCTTTTACTGCTGGTTATTGAATATTGCAAGATACACAATTTTTTTACTCCTGTTTTATAGTATGACATTTCTTCAAAATTCATCCTGGAATCAAGCATTATAACAGAAAAATTTTCAAACCAAGGTAAGAAGAGAGGAGCATTCCTGAATATTGACAAATGTCTCAGGACTATATTGAGGGAAAGGAGAAAAAAAGAAACGAAAAAGAGTTTGTACATAAAGAATTAGCAGTGCCTAAGGATTCACTTTCTCTAAAGGTTTTAATGAAATCTACAGGAGTTTACATTAACTAAAAATTAACACAAAAGATAGGTAAACATCTGGCTTTCATAGTGACTTTCATTATGAAGATGGAAATTTATCAGTAGAAATTAATTACAGTAAAGGCTGAATTTTTTCTAGTAAGAGTGTGTTTACACTTAGCCCTCCTAGTACTTTAGTATTCCTGGCTAATCACAATTTCAGTATAAAGTAAAAACTGGGGTCAGACTCTCTTCGTTGACATTAGATATGAACAAGAACAAATTTGGCAAAAAATTATTCTTCCTCTAAAGCTTATTCCATTCTTGCCTCTTTCCTGACAGGCTAACAGCCACATTTAAAACTGACTCAAAAATGGGTGCAACACTTTGAATATATTTAATGCTACTGAATGGTTAAAATTGTAAATTTTGTTATGTGTATTCAGCACAACAACAAAAATGGGTGCAAGGTGAAATTCTGGTTGATTTTAACCTATTATTTTCCTCAAAGGAAGCTTGATTATAGTCAAGATGAACTTTCGATTGGCTGAGTTAGACAATATATTAGTCCCTAGGGCTGCCATAACTATCACAAACTGGGTACCTTAAAACAACAGAAATTTATTCTCTCAAAGTTCTGGAGCCCAGAAATCTAAAAAGAAGCTGTCAGCAAAGCCATGCTCTCACTGAAGGATCTAGGGAAGAATTCTTCCCTGCCTCTTTCTAGCTTCTAGTATTTGCCAGCAATCCTTAGCATTAGGTGGGTTGTAGCTGCATGGCTTCCATCTTTGCCTCCCTCATCACATGGCCTTCTTGTCTGTATTTTCATTTGGACTTCTTGTAAGGATGTCAGTCATTTGACTTAGGGCCCACTATAATCCAGTATGATCCCTGTTTAACAAATTATATCAGCAAAGACCCTATTTCTAAATAGGTTACATTCTGAGATTCTGGGTGATGTGAAATTTGGGGATGGGGGACACTATTCAAGCCAGTACAGGCAACGACAAAAGTTCAAAGATTTCTTTAAAAGCTAGGATTTAGAAATTAGGCACATGCTTAGAGGAAAACACAGCTCTACAGTAGAGAATACTGGGGAAATTTTTAACATTTGAACTAAATGGCCTAATGCTTTTCCCCACAAGAGCAATTTTCTAAATTAGAATTTTTCAAAGTCTAGTGAGATCAATTTATACATTCTTACTAATGAAACTGACATTTTGCTGTTAGTTTTGATGCCTTTGTTGTCTTTTAGTGAAGCTGAGCCTCCACAGTCGTCCACGGAATTTGGTGACACTTATTTGAGAATAATTAGGACAGTGTTTTCCAATGTCTGCCATGTTTATAAAAATAAATTTGAACTTTTCTTGGGCTTTTGATATTATATGTCTGCTGCCCAGATTTCTGCTTGAATAATTTTGTGCCCTGGCCCTTTGTATTTTTCTCACCCTTACTCTCTTCCTCTGAGGTCCCCAGTTGGAAAACCAGATGTATGAGAACATCTTGGTTACAAGTGACTAATCCTAGCTTAAGCCAAAAGCTATGAATTCCAGACATGTATATAGCTTCAGGTTTGGCTAAATTCAGGATCTAAAACCATGTCACCAAAATCTTCAGCTATGCTTTCTCCTTTGTTGACATAATTTTCGTATTGATTCTCCCTACCTGGTAGCAAAGTTGGTAGTGTCTTCTCTAAGCAATAGTTTAGATCAGTAGTTTTCAAGTTTGTCTGGGGATACCTGGAGACCCCAAGACCCTTTCTTGAGGGTCTTCAAGGTCAGAAGTATTTTCATACTAATCCTAAGGCATTGTCTTTCCACTCTCATTTCTCATATGGTGGAATTTTTCCAGAGGCTAAATTATATATAATGATACCATCACTCTGACAGCTAATAGAATGTGTGTTTATATATTGTTATATTAAAAAAGGTTTAGGGGTGCCTGGGTGGCTCCGTTGGTTAAGTATCCAGCTCTTAATTCAGCTCAGTCATGATATCAGGGTTGTGAGATCAAGCACCATGTTGGGCTTTGCACTGAGCATGGAGCCTGCCTAAGATTCTTTTCCTCCCTCTCCCTTTCTCCCTACCCACTGCTCTCTTTCTCTCTTGCTTAAAAAAAAAGGAGAGGTTTTAATATGCTAAATATTGATAGATAAAACCCACTTAAAAGTACTTTGGAGTCCTCCATAATTTTTAAGGATGTAAAGGGGTCCTGAGACCAAAATGTTGAGAACCATAGAACTAGGTCATGTCCCCACTTACTAAGGCAAGTTAACCTGATTGGTTAGGCCTCAGTCATGCACTCCTCTAGAGCATGAGCGTCATCTGAGCCTTACCAAATGGCTAAGACCAGAGGAGGATGGATCTACGTAGTGCCTTGATAGATCAGCATTTAGTACTTCAACTTTTCTTAAATCTTTTTTTTTTAATATTTTATTTATTTATTTGACAGGGAGAGAGATCACAAGTAGGCAGAGAGGCAGGCAAAGAGAGAGGGAAGCAGGCTTCCTGCCGAGCAGAAAGCTCAATTCGGGACTTGATCCCAGGACCCTGAGACCATGACCTGAACCGAAGGCAGAGGCTTAACCCACTGAGCCACCCAGGTGCCCCAGTACTTCAACTCTTCTTACAGGCTCCTATCTCCACCATTACTACAGATTTTATTCTTTTCCGAGGGCTGTAATTTAGACCTTTAATACCACCAACATTGTCTTTTGTTAATATTCAGACAATAGAGAAGCACTTCCCAGTGTGTCATGACAATTTATACAAGATCCACCACTTACATGTCTGCTTATCTGACAGAAGAGGGAAGCAAAGAGGGGAAAGTTTTGCTTTCTAAAGAAAGCACTTGTTTTCCTCCCTCCTTAATTCAAAGAAAGCAAAGACCATAGGGGAGAAAGACAGTAATTGATAGAAGAGGAAGGAATTATTAGGTAAGAAAAAGGAGAGTAAGATTTATTAAATGGAAAAGTAAGGTTAAGTGCTTAGAAGCTCTTTGATTTTTTAAAGGGCTCTATCTACAAGGCCTTCAGGTTTTAGGATTCAATATACACAAGCCAAGAAAATATAGTCCCAGAGTTCTGGGGTAGCTCAGTCTGTTAAGCATCTTCCTTTGGCTCAGGTCAGGATCTTGTGGTCCTGGGATCAAACTCAGCGGGGGTCTGCTTCTCCCTCTCCATCTGCCCCTCCCCACTGCTTGTGTACCCTCTTTCTCTCTCAAATAAGATAAAATTAAAAAGATATTCCTAAGTCTGAAAACTGACATGGACTGAATTTAAGTTTTGAACTTCTAAAAAAATAAAAAAATCCTCATTTTCCTAAATTATTATTTTTTTTCAAGTGAAGAACTAAAAACGGAATTTGTTTATTGAGGGTGAGAGGATGAAAGCTATATAAAAGTCAAAAGCTTATCTGACTTTTCTTTCTCTGCTTCTCAAATGAGGGTTGGATTTTATTGTACATTTTTTGAGAGTCCTGATCTGCTCATGGAATCCTTTATACAGGGGGAAGCTGTGGGAGAGATTCTTTAAGAGACCCTTCAGGAGAACTCTCATTGGGCAGAAGTGTTGCTCAATGTTGCCTACTTTCCCTTCCCCTTCATGTGTATTACAAAATAGCCACGGCATGCGATGGTGAGCCCTGCAATTAGCCGGAAGCCGCTCTGGAAACCCATTTTGCCATCTAGGCACTGGTCGAGTTCCTTCACTATTTTGTCCGTGGCCAGAGGGGCTCTTTGATTTTCCAAAAATCCATGAGCTCCTTTTCCATGCGTACTCTCAGGTCCTCCTTTGTTACGTAGCCTTTATCCTGAGCAATTGTGGAACCTGTGAAAGAACAGCATGGTTTCCATGGCAAGTTCTATTTGAGATGGCATTTTGGTGAGGTCTGCTGAACCTTGGCCCAAGGCGTGGCAGGGACAATTGGCGCTGTGGGACGCACTGCCAGTGAGCGGAGAGAGGCGGCCTGGGAGCCGTCTGTAGTATGGGGCGGGGGTGAGGGACCTAACATTATTATTATTTGGTTTCCTTGTGATCAAACATAGCTTAAGGCCCAGCTACCCTAGGAAAATATATTTGTCTTTATAAAAGCAATATACAAAAATAAAATTATTTTTAAAAAGGAAAGAAAATTATTTTATTAGCCTAAATAACCTCATTTTGTCCTAGGTTGACCGGTAACTGGAAGAGACGTGGTTTATAAGAATATTTATACAGTGTTTTAGCTTAAATTGAATCTTAAATAAAGGCTTGAAATGTTGGGAAGCATAAATGAATATGTGAAGGAAACAAAGATGATGGATTTTCAGGACCACTCATTTTACCATGTGATAATTACATTTCATGTTTATCTGTCTGTGTATCTCCTGCTGTGGGATTGATTGGTTGTAGAGCAAGTATCTCTTTCCAACATAACCTTGTTCTCTTCACATTTCCCAATATCTGATGATTAAATACAGAACATATGATGCAATAGGGACTTTGAATTGTGAGCAATGCTGGCTCCTCCTTACGTGCCAAAGGGGCTGTTAGAAATTTGCCATCGCATGTGACAGACTGCAGAAGCCTCTGCCGACAGAGAAGACATCATCTAAAGTGGCCACAGTTCACATAAGCAACACTGAAGGTAGATTTTCTGCCTGGATCTAAAAGCATAAGGCAATATTCTTGCATATTGTCACTTGTCCCTTTGGTGATTGCAATTTTAGACTAAAGATGAGAGTATCAATGAGGCTGTTGTTGGCCTTAGCTTATTTAGGAAAGAAGTATAACAAACATCACTAATCACTTTGTGGTCATGGCAAAAAGCTAACTTTTAGAGGTGAAATGTTGGCAAATATTCCCTGAATAGCTCGGAAGTCAAGGTAAAATAAAAAAGAGTAGCTCCAAAAATAGTACTACCCAACATTATGGCTTGTAAATGTATTGCTAATGGGACAAGGTTTTCCTCAGTTGAGGTGAAAACTGAAAAGTATCTACCAACTACAGTCAAGGATCAGAGGTTTTATTCTCAGAGAAACATAATTGGAATATTATGAGTATACATAAAACTGTAATAATGTTTCAATTCCACCAATACTTTGTGATTGCTAATTCAGCTTCTCTAATAACTTGATTCTGAAATGGGAATGGCCTACCTATAGACATATTCCAACCACCTTGGAAGGAATAGCCATCTGTGTAATTTAAATTAATTTGGTTTATCAGTGAATCTCAGGAGTTTGAGGAGCTAGAATGAGTTTCTGACCTGTTAGGTAAGTTGACCAAATAAATTTGTACCCACAAAGTTGAGATCCATATCCTGGATTTATCAAAATGCATATACCCACAAATAACCAGCCAACCCAAATGGTAACTTTGCACCAGCATATAAGTGCAAGTCAGAGTCCAAAGTGAAGTCTTACAGACAAAGTAAGATAAAAGGCTATGATAGTTCCATTTTGTGTTTTGAAGAGACTGAAAGATTTAGAGCATTGGAGGGAAAGATGATAAGCCTGACTGATAGTTAACATAGAATTTCAATACTTTGGAGATGACAAGTGATTCTTTTTCTAAGAAATTATAAATCTCTCCTAGCAGCTAGTTTATTTCATGCCTTACTTAATGAAGAAAATGGCGGGGGGGGAGGTCAGATACTCATCTAATCCTATTGAATGTCAAACAAACAACACACATATGATCTTAAAACATTTGAATGGTGCTCTTTTAATCTAATTTTAAAATTGGGAATCGAAGGCCCTGAAATTAAATGACTTACTTAAGTAGTCAGTGTACAGTCAGTTTTTATTTATATTCTTGACTTTGGTTCTCATTGTTCTGTCTAATCCAAATGACTAGGAAAGTCCCTCAGGACTGTTGAAGTGTACAAAGACTAAATAAGTACAGAGGTGACTTTCTTAAAACAGAACGTGGATTACATACTCAGGTAGCTCAGTTGGGAAAATATGAAACTAATCATATCAGGGCCACAGAACCTGTTATTCTTGTGGTCTAGAAAGGAAAGATACAAATTAGATCGAAATATGAACTGGTAGTAAGAATAACCAGGCTCAATTAACTGTGGGACTTTGGACACCCTTTCAACATATCTGAACTC
>ML108162.1:65205-87488 GCA_003697995.1 Taxidea taxus jeffersonii | reverse complement strand
TGAGCAGGGAGCCTGATGTGGGGCTTGATCCTAGGACCCTGGGATCATGACCTAAGTTGAAGGCAGATGCTTAATGACTGAGCCACCCAGGCACCCCTAAGTCTGTCTTTTAAATTCACAGAACATTTTTTCCATTCCTAGTTCTAGTAATTTGGCTTTTATATACATTTTAGTGTTTTTTTTTTAATTTTTTTAAATTTTTTATTTGACAGACAGATACCACAAGTAGGCAGAGAGGCAGGCAGAGAGAGAGGAGGAAGCAGGCTCCCTGCCGAGCAGAGAGCCCGATGTGGGGCTTGATCCCAGGACCCTGGGATCATGACCAGAGCCGAAGGCAGAGGCTTTAACCCACTGAGCCACCCAGGTGCCCCTATACATTTTAGTTTTATAATGCTTTGAATATTCTAGTAATTTCACACACATAGTTCTTTATTTGATCTTAAGAAAGCAGGGCAAGTTTTATTTATAAGTAAATAAATTACACTTCAATAAGTAGAAATGACTTACTGAATTCGAAATAGCTAAAGAAAGAGATTCCATGCCTACAAATTTCCAATTTGGGTATTTCCACTGCATTCTTTAATATCTATTTATCCATTATCGTTTGAGATAATAAAGCTTATAACTTCCATTACATGGACAAGTGGCTCTGGTAGGTATTCCCCATTGGTAAAACTGGCTGAGCCTTATAATGGTATATGATGATGAATATTGTCATAGGCTCATTTTACAAATGGGGAAAATGAGGCTTGAGAGAATAGTCAGCTTACTCAGGTCACATATCTAGTATATGGCTTAATGAGAATCAGAAGACCAGTTATTCTGGTCCTTGAGTCTGTGGTCTTACCCATATATTACATATTCTTAGGAGTGGTTTGTTGAAGTTGTATCTCATTGCCATTGCTGCTAACAGAGAAGTATTTTACTATGTGTACCTACAACTTCTTTGCGGAAAGAGCTCCACCAAACTTACAGAATAAAATCTCGGATCTAGCAGAGCATATTACAAATTTGATTTCCTGTCAAATTATTCACAATTTCCTTTCCCTGCTTTCATCCCTAGGTTGCTAGATATTCTCTACAAGTGTCTAAAGGGCATTACTGTGAACTTGGGGTTTCACAAATCTGGCCACTGAAAATCAAGCTTACACAAAGGATATTTAAAAGCATTATCTTTCTACAAAAAAATTATGAAAGTAAAATGTGTTGATTGTATAAAATTAAAAATGTATAGAAGGTTAAAAAGAGAAATTAAAAGACTTTTACTTTTCCCTTGATGCCTTCAGTTCTGTTATTTGAAGCAAACCCCTATTGAGGATTTAAAGTATTTTCTAATAGAAATTCTCTGTGCATTTAAGATTGTATATATACACATATATATGCACATATATACAATCTATATAATATGTGCACATATATACAATCCATATAATATTTGGATATAAATATATGTGCACATATATTTATATGGATGTGCGTATGTATATATCTACACACATGTATAATATACACACATATATGTACATGCAGTTGAGGAGTTTACGTAAGTATTAAGAATACTTAAAAATATATTTTTCTTAAAAGCTAGAACATATTAGTGGTTGGTGTGAGACTATAAAGTGGCAGTATGACGGAGTTGCATTATGGTTATAAACTAGTTGTGTATCTTGAATATAGTGGTAGTAACATGAATTAGATATGTGATTAAATTGCATAGAATTACATGTATACAAACAAATGATTGTGTATAAAAATTAAATAAGGTGAAAAATCTGAGTAAGGTCTATAGGTTGTATCCATGTTGATTTCCTGTGATTGATGTATCATCACAGGATCATGTACATGTACATCACGTAAGATGTTACCACTGGAGAAAACTGGATCGATGTTTTCAGGACCACTCTATATTATATTTGCAACTTCCTATGAATCTATAATTATTTCAGAATTAAAAAACATTTTTAAGTTTAATTGGCACATAATATGTGAATATCCGTTTTCTTCCTTTTAGCTGAGACTTTTTTCTCTTCCCAAGTAACTACTGATGATAGATTGTTATACCTAAATATTTGTTTATTTAAGTATAGTGGTTTTTACTTATTTGTGTGTGTGTGTGTGTGTGTGTGTGTGTGTGTGTGTGTGTAATCTTTATGGTCCTTTAGGAAGATAATGCAAGCTCTGGAGCCTCCCCACATAAAATACTGAATATGTATATGCACACAAAACTTTACATTCTTTTTATATTTTTATTTTTGCAAAGATTTTTTTTATTTGACAGAGCGAGAGAGCACAAGCAGGAGGAACAGTAGAGGGAGAGAGAGAAGCAGACTCCCCGCCAAGCAGGGAGCCCTGTGTGTGGGGCTCGATCCCAGGACCCTGGGATCATGATCTGAGTCGAAGGCAGATGCTCAACCAACTGAGCCACCCAGGCAAACTTTACATACTTTTTAGAAGGTTTATGGATTCCTAGGATCAGAATTGCTGCTTTAGCATTTACATGGTGGACTCCTTTATCCCCAAGAGAATCATTTGGCAAATTATAATCTGAAATAAGTTTCTATGCTTAGTATTTGTTGAATTGGAAAATTTTTTTTTAGTCTGAAATTACAACTCAGCAGCAAAGCAGTCATGACTTTTTAGCATCTGCTCTCTGTTGTATAATCATAAATAAAGACAAGAATTAAGTGACAAATGGGAAAAAAATTTTTATTAACTTCATAGCTCCTGGTTTTTTGTTTTTTTTTTCTTTGTTTTTTAAACTCTTCCTACTTTCACCACTATTCTAACATCATGCCCTATTAGATACCAAAGTTTCCTACAAGTGTGGTTCCCTATCATGGTTCTTTTCTGTTCCATTTGTTTATCTGTTCTTGGGCCCATACCTCACTGTGTTTATTATTATAGCATAATAAATCTTGATATCTGGTAAGACAGATTTGCCCTTCATAAGCCAGAAGTGTTCTTGTTGTTAGTTGGTCTTTTTTTTTTTTTTTAAAGATTTATTTATTTATTTATTTATTTGACAGAGATCACAAGTAGGTAGAGAGGCAGGCCGAGAGGGAGAGAGGAAGAAGCAGGCTCCCCGCCGAGCAGAGAGCCCGATGCTGGGCTCAATCCCAGGACTCTGGGATCATGACCTGAGCTGAAGGCAGAGGCTTTAACCCACTGAGCCACCCAAGCGCCCCATTTGGTCCTTTACTCTTTCATATACAGGTCATAATCGTCTTTTTTTTTTAAAGGTGATTGTAAGCTACCTAGAAGAAATTTTCTGTAGGATTGAAATTGAGTTGAATATATAAGTTAGTTTGGAATTTACATCTTTATTAAATCTTCCTATTTAGTTGTTCCTATTAAATCTTCCTATTACCTCCTAAATAGTTTTTACATATTTCTTTGTAAAGATTCTTCATGCCTTTTGTTTGATTTCAAGATACTTGATATTCTCTGATACTGTTACAAACAGTTTATCTGTATCGTTAGCCGTTCTGTTTTCTGCTAGTGTTTTGAAATACAACACTCTTAATATGTAAATCTTATATTCAGCCACCTTGTTAAATTCCATCGTTTCTAGCTTCATCTCCAAGAAAAAAAGTGTCATTTCTAATAATTTGTGCTTATTTTTATGCTTTCTATGTAAGCTGTCATAATGTTAATGATAGTTATGTTTCCTTTGTGTGTGTGCACACACACTTGCTGTGCACACACACCCCCCAATGACCATGACCTCCACAGCAGTGTTGAAGAGGAGTGATGGCTAATGAGCATCTTTGTCTCATTCCTAATTTTAAAGGTTACACATGTAACATTTCCTCTTTTAAAATGATGCTTCCTCTGATTTTTTTTATTAGATACTCTTTATCAGAATGATGAAATTAATTTGAATTTGGTATTGAATTTTATAAAATGATTTCTATTTGTATTGAGCAATCATGGTTTTTTTCTATTAATCTGTTAGTGTGGTGGCTTACATTTATGGATTTTTTAATATTAAACTATCCTCAACTAGAACAAAACCCAGGTTGGTTGTTGTTTATAATAACTTTTATAACATTTTTGCATTTGATTTGCTAAATAATATTTTATTTAGAATTTTGAATGTATATCCATGAATGGAATGAGCCTATAACTATTCTTTCTCATATGTCTTTGGGTTTGGTATCAGGCTCATCCTTGTAGGATGTATTAGGGGCTGTTCCCTCTTTTTCTTTTGAGGAAAAGAGTGTGTTTTTGTTTTTTTGTTTGTTTGTTTCTTTTATTTTTTTTTTATATAAACATATAATGTAACCCCACCACCCTCTCCCAACCCCTCTCCCCCCCACCCCCCTCAGTTTGTTTTATGACATTAAGAGTCTCTTTTGGTTTGTCTCCCTCCCGATCCCATCTTGTAAGGGAAAGAGTTTTTTAAGAGTTTTAACTGGGGTAGTCTTTTTTTAAAAATGTATTTAAATTAGCTAATTAACATATAGTATATTATTAGTTTCAGAGGTAGGGTTCAGTGACTTATCAGTCTTATATAACACCTAGTGCTCATTACATCAGGTGCCCTCTTTAATGTCCATGGGGTGATCATTTTTTGGTGTTTAGTAAAACACCCTGCAAAACCATCTGGGTCTAGAGTTTCTTTGTAAGAAGAATTTTTTTTTCACATTTACAAATTAACCTTTGTCTTTGTTTTCTCTTACTGAAGTATAGGTGACATACTTTGTTATATTCGTTTCTGGTGTACAACATAGTGATCTGACAATTTTATACATTACTCAGTGCTTACTACAATTAAGTGTAGTCACCATCTGTAATCATACATTATTAATATTATTGACTATATTTCCTATGCTGTCCTTTTCATCTCTGTGACTTACTTATTTTACAGCTGGAAGTTTATAGCTCTTAATCCCCTTCACCTATTTTGCCTACTCACCCTTCCCCCAACCACATCCCCACCAGTAGCCACCAGTTTGTTCTCTGTATTTAAGAGTCCGGTTTTTTTTGTTGTTATTTGCTTTGTTTTATAGATTATACGTCTAAGTGAAATCATGTGGCATTTGTCTTTTTCTGTCTGACTTATTTCCCTTTAGGTCCATCCATGTTGTTGCAAATGACAAGATTGCATTCTTTTTATGGCTGAGTAGTATCCATTGTGTATGTATACTGCATCGTTATCCATTCATTCTATCAGTAGATGCTTTGGTTGGTTCCCTCTTTTGGCTATAGTAAATAATGCTGCAATAAATACAGGGGGTGCATATATCTTTGTGAATTCATGTTTTCATTTTCTCTAGATAAGTACCCAGTAGTGAAATTACTGGGTTATAGGATATTTCTATTTTTCATTTTCTAAGTAACATCCATTCTGTTTTCCCCAGTGGCTGCCATCAATTTACATTTCCATCAACAGCCCATAGGGGTTCCCTGCCACATCCTGACCAACGCTTACTATTTCTTTTCTTTTGAATACTAGCCATTCTGACTAGTGTGAGGTGATACATCATTGTGGTTTTAATTTGCTGATGATTAGTGATTTGAGAATCTCTTCATGTGTCTGTTGGCCATTTGTATCTCTTTGGAAAAATGTCTATTCAGGTCCTCAGTCCATTTCTTAATTAAATCGTTTGGTTTTTTTTTTATACTGATTGTATAAATTCTTTATGTATTCTGGATATTAACCCTTTATTGGATATATTATTTGCAAATACTTCTCCCATTCACTGGGTTGCCTTTTTTGTTTTATTAATGGTCTCCTTTGCTGTGTAAAAGCTTTTTATTTTGGTACAGTCCCAGTAGTTTATTATTGCTTTTGTTTCCCTTGCCTGAGGACATATCCATAAATCTGTTGCTAAGGCTGATACTGCCTATATTTTCTTCTAGGTGTTTTATGGTTTCGGGTCTCACATTTAGATCTTTAATCCAGTCTGAGTTCATTTTTGTATATGGTGTAAGAAACTGGTCCAGTTTCATTAATTTGCATATAGCTGTCAAGTTTTCCCAACACCATTTATTGAAGTCACTGTCTTTTCCCCATTGTATCTTCTAGCTTCCTTTGACCTGATTAATTGACCATAGAAGTGTGGGCTCTCTATTCTGTTCTGTAAATCTGTGTGTTTGTTTTGTGCTGGTACCATACTGTTTTGATTTCTACTGCTTTAAAAAAAAATATTTATTTTAGAGAGAGTATGTGCAAGTGGGGGAAAGGGTAGAGGGAAAGGGAAATAACCAGACTCCTTGCTGAGTGGGGGACCTGATGTTGGGCTCAATCCTAGGACCCTGAGATCATGACCTGAGTTGAAATCAAGAGTTGGACGCTTAACTGACTGAGCCACCCAGGCACCTTGAATACTACAGCTTTGTACTTTATCTTGAAATCTGGGACTGTGATACCTTCAGCTTTGTTCTTTCTCAAGATTGCTTTGGCTATTCAAGGTCTTCTGTGGTTCCATACAAATTTTAGGATTATTTGTTCTGTGAAAAATGCTATTCTTATTTTGGTAGTGATTACATTGAATTGGTAGATTCCTTTGGGCAATATGGACATTTTAACAATAGTGATGTTTCTAGTCCACAAGCGTTGTTTGTGTCATTTTCAGTTCATCAGTGTTTTATAGTTTTCAGAGTATAGTAGGTCTTTCACCTCCTTGTTTAATTTATTCCTAGGCATTTTATTCTTTTTGGTACAGTTGTAAGTGGGATTTTTAAAAAATTTCTCTTTCTGCCCCTTTATTATTAGTATATAGAAACATAACATTTCTGTATATTAACTTTGTATCCAGCAAGCTTAATGAATTCATTTATTCTAATAGTTTGTGGTGGGGTCTTTAGTTTTTTTCTACATATAGTATCATGTCATCTACAAATAGTGGTAATTTTACTTCTTTCTTACCAATTTGGATGCCTTTTCTTTCTTTATTATGTTTGATTGCTACAGCTAGGACTTCCAGTACTATGCTGAATGAAAGTTGCAAGAGTAGACATTTTTTTTTTAAGATTTTATTTATTTATTTGACAGAGCTCACAAGTAGGCAGAGAGGCAGGTAGAGAGGAGGAAACAGGCTCCCTGCTGAGCAGAGAGCTTGATGTGGGGCTCGATCCCAGGACCCTGGGATCATGACCCAAGCTGAAGGCAGAGGCTTTAACCCACTGAGCCACCCAGGCGCCCCAAGAGTGGACATTTTTGTCTTGTTCCTGATCTTAGAGGAAAAGCTTTCAGTTTTTTATCACTGAATATGGTATTAGCTGTTGGTTTTTCATATATGGCCTTTATTATACTGAGGTATGTTTCTCTAAACCCACTTTGTCGGGAGTTTTTATCATGAATGGATGCTGTATTTTGTCAGATGCTTTTTCTGCATCTATTGAGATGATCAGATGGGTTTTTTCTTTCTTTTGTTAGTGCAAGGTATCACATTGATTTGTGAATACTGAACCGCTCTTGCATCTCTGAAGTAAATCCCACTTGTTCACGGTGATTGTGATGAATGATCCTTTTAATGCATTGTTGAATGTGGTTTGATAATATTTTTGCTGATGAAATTTGTATTTGTGTTCATCAGGGATATTGGCCTGTGGTTTTGTTTGCGTGTGTGTGTGTGTGTGTGTGTGTGTACGTCTTGGTTTGATATCAGGGTAATGCTGGCTTTGTAGAATGAATTCGGAAGTTTTCCCTCCTCTTCTATGTTTCTTGGAATAGTTTGAGAAGGGTCATCAATATTAAGTCTTCTTTAGGGGCACCTGGGTGGTTCAGTGGGTTAAAGCCTCTGCCTTCGGCTCGGGTCATGATCCCAGGGTCCTGGGATCGAGCCCCGCATCGGGCTCTCTGCTCGGCAGGGAGCCTCCCTCCCCTTCTCTCTGTGCCTGCCTGTCTGCCTCCTTGTGATCTCTACCTGTCAAATAAATAAATAAAATCTCTTAAAAAAAATTAAGTCTTTTTTTTTTTAAAGATTTTATTTATTTATTTGACAGGCAGAGATCACAAGGAGGCAGAGAGGCAGGCAGAGAGAGGAGGAAGGGAAGCAGGCTCCCTGCCGAGCAGAGAGCCCGATGCGGGGCTCGATCCCAGGACCCTGGGATCATGACCCGAGCTGAAGGCAGAGGTTTAACCCACTGAGCCACCCAGGTGCCCCAAGTCTTCTTTAAATGTTTGATAGAATTCACCTATGAAACCATCTAGTCCTGGGCTTTTTTTTGTTGGGAGTTTTTGATTACCTGTTCATTTTCAATACTAGTAATCAGTCTGTTCAAATACTCTATTTCTTCCTGATTCAACTTTAGAAGATTACATGTTTCTGGAAATTTATCCATTTCTTCTAGGTTGTTCAGTTTGTGAGCATGTAATTATTATTAGTAGTTTCTTATGCTTTGTATTTCTACGAGGTATTTCTATTTTTCCTCTTTCATTTCTGATTTTATTTATTTGAGTTCCTTTTTTTGTTTGTTTTTTGTTTTGGGTGAGTTTGTCTAAATGTTAATCAGTTTTATCTTTGAAAGAACCAGCTCTTGGTTTCATTGTTTTTTTTTTTTTCTTTTTTTAGTCTTCAGTTCATTTGTTTCTGCTGTAGTCATTATTATTTTCTTCTATTAGCATTAGGTTTTGTTTGTTCCTATTTTTCTAGTTCCTTTTGGTATAAAGTTTTTGTTTTTGTTTTTGGTAAGGTTTAATTATTTGTGATTTTTCTTGTTTTTTGAGGTAGGTCTGTATCAGTATGTACTTCTCTCTTTGAACTGCTTTTTTCTGTGTCCCAAAGATTTTGGACTATTTCATATTTTCATTTGCCTCCATTTATTTTTTGAGTTCCTCTTTGATTTCTTTGTTCATCCATTGGTTGTTTAGTAGCATATTTTTTAGCCTCCATGTGTTTGTGGGTTTATTTTCCTAGGTTTTTTCCCCTGTAATTGATTTCTAGTTTCTTACTGTTGAGATTTAAAAAGATGCTTGATATGACTTCAATCTTAAATTTATTGAGACTTGCTTTGTAGCCTAATATATGATCTGTCTGATAAAATGTTCCATGTGCATGTGAAAAGAATGTGTGTTCTGTTTGTGGATGGAATGTTTTATATATATCTGTTAGGTCCATCTGATCTAATGTGTTGTTCAAAGCCATTGTTTCCTTGTTGACTTTCTGTTTGGATTATCTGTCTATCCGCTGATATAAGTGGGGTGTTAAAATTCCTTACTATTAATATATTGCTGTGAATATCTCCCTTTATGTCTGTTAATCTTTGCCTTATACATTTAAGTGCTCCTATGTTGGGTGCACAGATACTTATAATTGTTCTATTCTCCTTTTGGATTGACCCTTTTATCATTTTGTAATGATCTTTGCCTCTTGCTACAGTCTTTCTTTTAAAGTCTGTTTTATCTGTTGTTCATATTTCTACTCCAGGTTTTATTTTCACTTCCATTTGCGTGGAATATTATTTTCTGTCCCTTCGCTTTTAGTCAGTATGGGTCTTTAGGTCTGAAGTGAGTCTCTTGTAAGCAGCATATAGATTGGTCTGGGTTTTTTATCCACATCACCCTATGACTTTTGCATTTACTCTTGGAATATGTAAAGTAATTACTGATAAGTATGTACTTATTACATATTATTTTGTTCATTGTTTTCTGGTTGTTTTTGTAGTTCTCTGTTCTTCTTTGTTCTCTTTCCTTATGGTTTGATGGCTTTCTTTAGTGTTATGCTTAGATTCTTTTCTCTTTTTTGTGTGTGTATCTAGTGTAGGTGTTTGATTTGTGGTTACCATTGGGTTCATATATAACATCCAACATGTATGGCAGGCTATATTAAGCTGATGATTGCTCAAGTTCAGATACATTCTGAAAGCATTGAATTTCTACTCCCTCCCTCCACATTTTACATGTATGATGTCATATTTTACATCTTTTTAATTGTTTATCTCTTGACTGATTTTTATAGATACAATTGATTTTACTGCTTTTTGTGTTTTAATCTCCTTGTGTTTTTTAAGTAATTAATCTACTATGTTTACTATATGTTTGTTTTTATTTGTATAATTAGATGCCTTTTATTATTTTCTTCTAGTTATTCCCTTTCTTTCCATTTAATTAATTTCCTTTAACATTTCTTATAAGGCTGGGTTAATGGTGATAAACTCCTTTAACTTTTGTCTAGGAATCTCTCTCTCCTTCAATTCCAAATGATAACCTTGTCAGGTAGGGTATTATTGGTTGTAGTTTTTTTCCTGTCAGTACTTTGAACATACTATGCCACTTTCTTCTGGCTTGCAAAGTTTCTACTGAAAAATCAGCTGATAGTCTTAAAGTATTTCCCTTGTATATAAGTATTTTCTCTTGCTGCTTTTATTTATTTTTTTTTTTTAAGATGTATTTGAGAGAAAGAGAGAATGTGTGAGTTGAGGGGAGGGGGAGAGGGAGAGAATATTCAAGCAGACTCTGCTGAGTACAGAGCCTGACCCAGGACTTAATTTCATGACTCATGAGATTGTGACCTGAGCCAAAACCAGTAGTCAAACACTTAACTGACTGAGCCACCCAGGTGCTATTTCTCTTACTTTTTAAAAAATTCTCTATTATTACTTTTGCCATTTTAGTTATGTATCTTGGTGTGGATCTCCTTCGATTCATCTTGTTAAGGGGTTGTCTTTGCTTCCTAGACCTGGATATATGCTTTCTTTCTCAGATAAGGGGAATATGCAGCTACTGTTTCTTCAAATAAATTTTCTAGCCCCTTTTCTCTCCTTTTTTAGGGATCCCTATCATATGAATGTTGTTAACTATTAATGATTTTGCAGAGTTCTTTTAACTATTGTTTTTTGTTTATCTTTCTGTTCCTTTTTTTTTTTTTTTTCTGTTTAGCTTGGTTACTTTCCATTACCCTGTCTTCCAGATCACTGATCCATTCTTCTGTGGTTTCTAATCTGCTGTTGATTCCCTCTAGTATATTTTTTCATTTCAGTTACTGTGTTCTCTAACACTTTTTAAATTATTTTGTATCTCTTTGTTGAAGTTTTCATTGAATTCATCCACTTTTCTCTCAGGTATCTTTATGACCATTACTTTGAACTCTATGAGAAATATTGTTGATCTTCATTTTTTTTTTAAAGATTTTATCTATTTATTTATTTGACAGATCACAAGGAGGCAGAGAGGCAGGCAGAGAGAGAGGAAGGGAAGCAGGCTCCCTGCTGAGCAGAGAGCCCGATGCGGGGCTCGATCCCAGAACCCCAGGATCACGACTCGAGCCGAAGGCAGCAGCTTTAACCCACTGAGCCACCCAGGCCCCCCCCCCCCCGCTTTTTTTGTTGATCTTCATTTTTACCTGGCTCTTTTTCTTGTCTTGTTCTTTCATTTGGGTTGTATTCCTCTGCCTTCTCATTTTGTTTAACTCTTGCTGTTTGTTTCTCTGTATTAGTTAGGTTAGCTGTATCGTGGTCTTGAAAGTAGTAGCCTTGTGTAGAAGTCATGTGTTACCCTGTAGCACAGTCTCCCCTGTTCACCAGAACCAGGTGCTTCATTGGTGTTCCCTGTGTGAGCTGCATGTGCCTTCCTGTGGTGGCTCAGCCACAGTTGCTTTGGGCTAGCTGGTGGGTGGAGCTGACCTTCAGCCCAACTGGCAGCAGTACCCACTTTGCCTGCTGTTGGGATACTGGGCAGAATTTGCTCCCCACACTGTTGAGAGGCCTAGCTGCAACTGGTGGTTGGGGCTAGCACTCAGCCTAGTTATCTACAATTAGCCCCTGCCACCGCTACAAGTGCACTGAAGGGCAGGGGCTTAATGTGTGCAACCACCTAAGAGGCCTGGCTGTAGAAACTGTGGGTGGGTTGATGTATGGTGCTGTCTCCCCAACTTCTCAGGGCAGGAGTCACTTTGGAGTGATACCAGTTTTGGCAGGGGCAGCCTGATTGGGGAACACTGGGGTGGGTATCAGTGTAGATGGGAGAATGTTAGAACTATATCCAGTTATCTAGACCAGAGAGTGGAAAAGAAATGGCACCTACCAACATAGTATAGTTCCTTAAGAAATCTCCTATAGCTCCATGCCCCTCCAGCATATGTTCTAAAATTAGTCAATAAATCTTCACATATACCCCAAGTGATTTTCAAACTGCTGTTTCTCTGCTATGTGTATACCAAGTTAATTAGTGTGCTGGTTCTTTAAGGGCAGGGACTCAGTTTATTGCCTTCCAGCTCTCCAGGGGTTAAGCTCTGATGATTTTTAATGCTCCTGAAGTTAAGCTGGATAATTTTCAAAGCCATACATTATGAGGACTCATCTTCCTAGTGTGAGTCCCCAGGGCTGAGAGTACCTGCTGTAAGGTCTGATCCCCTCACTCCTCCTTGCTTGTCATGTCCCTCCCACCTTGTAGTAAGTTGCTTGGTTTTGGTTCCAGACTGCATCTCTCTCCCTCCCACATTTTTTGATGTGGTTTCCTTGACAACTAGGTGTGGAAGATTTATTCTGCCAGTCTTCAGATTATTTTCAGAGTTAGTTGTGTAGATGTAGTTGTTGCCTTGGTGTATCTGTCCGTGAGATGAGGTGAGCTCATGATCCTCCTACTCTGCCATCTTTCCAGTCTCTAACCTTTTGCCGTATCTTAGAGTGCTAGATTCCAAAGCAGAATCTTTTGTCTCAGTGTTTTTTATATAAGACTTTTACACTGCCAATAGTTTTTTTAGTAAGATATTTATTTCTTCTAAATCAGTTGTGGATTATTTTGTCAAAATTATTGGAAGTCGCTATTGACAGTATTTTCTTTAAAAAACTTATTTGAGGGGCGCCTGGGTGGCTCAGTGGGTTAAGCCTCTGCCTTCGGCTCAGGTCATGATCCCAGGGTCCTGGGATCAAGCCCCACATCGGGCTCTCTGCTCAGCAGGGAGCCTGCTTTCCCTCCTCTCCCTCTCTCTGCCTACCTCTCTGCCTACTTGTGATCTGTCTGTCAAATAAAAAACTTACTTAAAAGAACTTTAAGTTTACAGAAGAGTTGCAAAGCTAGTAAAAAAAGATCCTGTATTATACTCCTGTTTTCCTACTGTTATCATCTGACAACCCATGGTGTATTTATAAACATTAGTACAGAACTGTTAACTAAACTACAGATTGTATTTGCATTTCCCCAGTTTGTTCACTGATACGTTCATTCTGTCCCAAGATCCAGTCTAAATCAGAGCATTGCACTTAGCTCTCATGTCTCTTTTGGTCTCCTCTACTTGGTGAAGAATGTTTTTCATTGTCTTTGTCTCTCATAAGTTGACACTTTTTTAAAACATTAGTGATCAAGGGCGCTTGGGTGGCTCAGTTGGTTAAGCGACTGTCTTCGGCTCAGGTCATGATCCTGGGGTCCTGGGATTGAGTCCCACATTGGGCTCCCTGCTAGGTGGGGAGTCTGCTTCTCCCACTGACCTCTCTCTTCTCATGCTCTCTCTCTCTCTCATTCTCCCTCTCTCTCTCAAATAAATAAATAAAATCTTAATAAATAAATTTTTAAAAATTAGTGATCAAGTCTTTTGTAGTATGTCAACTTTGATTTCTCTGATATTTTGTCACGATTAGACTGAAATTATAGCTTAGGGGAGGAATTCCACATGGTAATATATATGCCCTTGTCATTGTATAATATCAAAGAGTAGAGAATATCTATAATACTTTTTAAGTTGTGATAAACTTTAATAACTTAGTTAATATATTATTTTCTTTTTAGTGCCCATCTGGAATAATGTTTCTTTCATAATATTACTTATGTGCATCTTTTCTTGATGACTTTTGTGAGAGGTTTGTGTATTTTGTTGCATTTTTTTCAGAGAATCAATTGTATCTTATTGATCTTCCCTATTGTATCTTTTTTTCTCTTTTATTATTATGTTCTTATTTTTCTTTTCTTTCCTTCTTCTGGGAGACAAGAGTGTTTTTAGATTGGGCTGAAATGGACGTGACTTCAAAGTCTTTTACCAAAGTTTGTTTTTTTACTGTAATCTGTGGTATTCATTTAGTTGAGATATAAGTATATAGTATGGAGGTTGAAGAGGGGTTTTTTCTTTTTTTTTAAGATTTTGTTTATTTAGGGGCGCCTGGGTGGCTCAGTGGGTTAAAGCCTCTGCCTTCGACTCAGGTCATGATCCCAACGTCCTGGGATCGAGCCTCGCATCGGGCTCTCTGCTCTGCAGGGAGCCTCATTCCTCCATTCTCTGCCTGCCTCTCTGCCTACTTGTGATCTCTGTCTGTCAAATAAATGACATGCCCCTGATGCGGGGCTCGATCCCAGGACCCTGGGATCATGACCTGAGCCAAAGGCAGAGGCTTTAACCCATTGAGCCACCCAGGTGCCCCTGAAGAGAGGTTCTTAATATGAGACAATATGTAGAATTCCTGATATTTAAAAATTGTTTTCTACATGGTAATCTCAGTTAAAGGAAATGAAGACATTAATAATTTACTTAGCTTACTGTTGCTTATTGTAATTACTTAGAGCTCCATTAATAATTTTAAAAAATATTTAAGAATAACAATAAGAAATATTAGTTGAAAAACTGCTCATATTTCCTACTGCACATAATGAAATTTACGTTTTAAAAAAGAGCGATTAGGAGTAAGAAGTAAAATAAAATGAAAATTGATCGAAAATTACAAGTTTACCAAATATCAGAGTGGAGTAATTTATTCCCCAGAGAATATCTTTACGCACTTCTGTGATTTAGCTGCCAACTATTTTTCCTTTTAGGCTGAAAGAATTTTGTCTAAATCAGTTAACTAAAAGAGAGTGTTAACAATACCCATTTTATATTGCTGTTGTGAAGATGAAATAACGTGTTTTGTATAAAGTATTTGCTACAGTGCCTGAGGTATAATAAGATACAATAAGTGTCAGTAAAATTAGTGTCTAAGTGTAAACTTTGTATGATAATTCCCTAAGGCAATCCAGCTTGTGTAGATATTCTTTTTTTTTAATTTTTTAATTTTTTATTGACATATAATGTATTATTAGCCCCAGGGGTACAGGTCTGTGAATCGCCAGGTTTATACACTTCATAGCACTCACCATAGCACATACCCTCCCCAATGTCCATAACCCAACCACCCTCTCCACACCCCTCTCCCCTCAGTAACCCTCAGTTTGTTTTTTGAGATTAAGAGTCTCTTATGGTTTGTCTCCCTCCCAGTCCCATCTTATTTCATTTTTTTCCTTCCCTACCCCCAATCCCCCATGTTGCCTTTCAAATTCTTCATATCCGGGAGATCATATGATAATTGTCTTTCTCTGATTGACTTATTTTGCTCAGCATAAGTAGGTATTCTTCTTTAAACAGATTCTTATGTAGAGCTTGTCAAGACAGCTTAACCTTTTAACACTTGTTAATGAATGCAGAAAACATATATCTGTTATTCTTCAAATCTGTTTATATATATATATATATTTTTTTAAGGTTTTATTTATTTGATAGAGACAGAGAGAGAGAGGGAGAGAGGACAAAAGAGCACAAACAGAGGGAGCAGCAGAGAGAGAAGGAAAGGGAGCAGCAGAGGGAGAAGGTGTAGTCCCAGCTGAGCAGGGAGCCCAATGAAGGGCTCAGCTCGATCCCAGGAACCTGGGATCGTGACCTGACCTGAAGGCAGATGCTTAACTGACTGAGCCACCCAGGCTCCCCAAATCTGTAATGTATTTATCAGGTGTAATGTATTTATCAGGTTGAAATGCCTTTTGGATGATTTTTTTTCCCCTCACCCTTGGGGGTTATGCTGTTCTACTTCCCAGATTCTTGACAAAGTATTCATAGATGTATTCAGAAAAACGATTATCAGCCTCCATGGTCTACTCTTTCTTGATTCCTTGACCCCCACCTCCTTTTAAATTTTAAGCAAACTTGTCTGAATTATTTGTATGAACAACAGACAGATTGCTGATCAGGGCATTCTAATTTCCTTCACATACTCTGTTTCCTGAGTAAATTACTTCATTGGATTCCTTACCTGTAAAATAGGGAAGGTTGGATCAGCTAATTTTGGAGGCCCCTTTCAACGTGAAATTTCTGTTTTCCAATATATGGTTTTATATGAGGTCTAGTTAGATTTAAGCTGTCATAAACAGGATGATGAGAAAGCATGGTAATAAATACTCTGTGACAAGAGACTGGTAAATTGCCAAGAGCACAAGGAAATGTTGAAAAAAACGAGTGCAACTGAAGAAAAGATTGTACAGAGGAAAGACTTCAGAGAGGAGAATATTAGTGAGCAAGCAATCCTTAACTGATAGAACTATTTGTTTTGTTTTGTTTTTTTCCTGCTTAGATGGTTCTCACTTAGTGCTAAAATTATTTAACGTAGTCTGAAAGGTTATTTTTATCATAATGGCCAACAGTTGCTAAAATAAAAACATGTGTTTTTCTCAATTCTTAAATACTTAGTATATTGTTTGCACTTAGATATTCAACATTTATTAAGTACTGGTATCTTAAAACTGTGTTCCAGCAACTGTCTGCATTTCATTTTAGCCCTCTGATTCTTAAGCACTGTCCTTTAGCGAAAATGCTTGCTTCTACCACACAGGCAGTTATCTGATACTATTGGGATAGCTCTTTTCCTACAATTTGGGTTAATCTCCACCTCCATTAATTTTATGATGATTATAATTTTTTTTAACCATAGTTATGTACTTTCTCCCTCTTTCAATAGTGTAGTCTTAAACTCATCAGTAGATAAATTAATTTGGGTGGTACCATTAAAAAGATTACTTCCTAGTATAAGTTTGGTTATATGAAGGTGTATTAGGTGTATTTTATGCTATACCACCACCTATATCTCTAGGAATTTTTATATATGATCATACATATAGAACTGTCTTATATTTCCTTATTACAAGAGAAATATATAAAGATTCCCATCCCTACGGTACCTTCTTGGAGGATTTCAGAAGATTGAAGGCTGTTTCAGCCTTTAAACAAGTAAAGTTACCTATCAGGCTAATGGAGGATTTTTCTTGTGAAATCAGTATCTTCCACTAAGTGATAATTCTTGTGGATCATGAATGCTGAAATACTTAGCAAACTATAGTTAGGATTTCATGTCTTTTGGAGAAAAGTTGTAATTGGGTACAGTGGGATTTCTGCAGGAAAGAAGTCCTAAAAGAACACAGAAAAAAACAGCAATGTAAAATGATGTAAAGGGAGAAAAGGAGGAGGTCATTGTTAGCTTAAAGATCATGGATCATCTGCTTTTAAGCTATAAACTAGGACTGGTCTCTTTTTGCTTAATTGTGTTCTTGTAAAAGATGGTTTCTCTTGAAATATGTAAATACTATAGAAATAACCCTAGTTTCATGCATTTTGAAAAAAAGTGTTTTAGAGAAATAATAGATTTACAAGTGGAATGTACGTTGTAATTTTTTTTTTTCTGTTAAGAGGTTCAGTGAAACAGTGGCTAAAAATTTTTTTCATGGTAACAAAATCTGTACACACAAAATGTAATTGATATTCCTTAAGTAAAGTGTTCTTATATAAGGAAGAAAACACCTGATGTAACCATAGATTGTATATCTGCATAATTTTCAGTGTTTACTTCACTTGGAAAGATAAAAGTAATTTTGGGGCCTGGGTGGCTCAGTGGGTTAATAAGCCTTTGCCTTCGGCTCAGGTCATGATCTCAGGATCCTGGGATCGAGCCCCGCATCGGGCTCTCTGCTCGGCGGAGAGCCTGCTTCCCCTCTCTTTCTGCCTGCCTCTCTGCCTACTTGTGATCTCTCTCTCTCTGTCAAATAAATAAATTCTTTAAAAAATATATAAAATAATTTTATTCATATGCGAACTTACATTAATATAGTAGAATTGCCAGCTGGGACTTTCAGTGCAGTAACAATCTAAAGTTGTTTATAATTTTAATAAATAAAAATTGTAACTTCATGTATCTAAATGTCACAATATAAGATTTTTTTCAGTGGTATATAAAAAGGTAAGCATAGCCAAATAATTGGAAACATAAATATTGTGGTATAAATTTTCTGCAAGAACTTTAGTTTTACTTTAAAATTAAAATTGGAGGGGCACCTGGGTGGCTCAGTCTGTTCAGCTTCCAACTCTTGATTTCGGCTCAAGTCATGATCCATGATCTGAGTTGTAGGATTGAGCCTGATGCGGGGCTCTGTGCTCAGTGTGAAGTCTGCCTGAGAGTCTCTTTCCCCCTTTCTCTCCCCTCCCTTCTGCACATGGTCCCCTTCCCTCTCTCAAATAGTAAATATATCTTTAAAATTAAAACTAGATATATGAAATTATAAAAATGGACAAAATAGTTGTATTTTTAAGTGCTGGTAAAAGGCATTGATTAGATACTTAAGGATACTATTGAAAACACTGCATTTTTAATGTTAAAAGGATTCAAAATTACATTTTTTCCAGTAATTCTGTAGTTAACTTTCTAGTTTGAGTACTCTTTGAACAAAAATAGAAATTAAAATGAAATTATTTTTTCCCCTTTGAATTTGGAATACTTTGTAACACAGGCTGCTGTGACTGATTTGTGTTTTCTCTGATATACCACGTGTTTGTTATTCTGTTGCTAAATTGTATAGACCTTGGAGATTTCCTTTCATTCTACAGTCTTAGATACAGTCTAGTTTTGCAGTCTTTACTCTTGTATCTCTCAGTTCCTGAGAGAGATGTTTTAAGATTTCCCAGCTTATTTTTAGATTTATTAACTTTTTTCTTTGCAATTGTTGGTTTTTGTTTCACATCTCTGTTGTTGAATAAATATCAAGATTGGCATTTCTGTAGTTATTTTTATTGCTTTTTAGTATTTTTGTCCATCTTGTACTCTTTTTTTTATTGTGGCACTTACTAATGTTGTTATATCAGTTTTCTTTGTACTTTTGGAGATTTTGGTGTGTGTGTTGAACTTTTTTAGTGTAAATATAAAATAGAGAAAACTATACAACGTAATTGTACAACCTAGTGAATTATTATAAGGTAAATATTCTTGTTCCTATCACCCAAGTCAAGTAATAGAACCGTGTCAGCCACCCCTGAAATGTTTGTGTCCCATCCCTTTCCTTTCTCCAAAAGTTTACCACCATCCTGACTTCTAAGGTAATACCTTTCTTCTTTTTCTTATGGTTTTATCACCTATGTGTATATTCCCAGATTCTGTAAGAGTTTAGTCTTGTCTATCCAAAATAACTTTGTATGTGTTTTAAATCAACAGGTTATAAGTCTTTTAATAAACAGGTTGCTTTTTGGTCCTTTTTCCCTTCTTGTACTTTGTTGGTGAACCCTGGCCCTTTGATCTTTTAGACTTTCCCATCCTCTGGATTTTGCTGGTTTGCATGAGACACATTTAAATATGTTCCTTTGTCCTCTGTATTTCCTGCAAATCGGTTGCCCAGAGGCTTACTCAGACTCATTGGTTCCCTCTGGCAGAACTGTAGATATTCTTCCATATTGTCTGTTTTTTCACTCCTTTGGATGTAAGCAGCCGCTGATGTTGAATACCAACATCTTTTTGTTTATTGTGGTTTGTAAAACTGTCATTTTAATTCTGCCATTTTATTTTCATTTTTACCTGGAATAATCTTATAAAGACATGCTTCCCTCTCATCTACTATTTGGTCACCCATTGGTTTTATAGGAAGGATAAAATAACTGCTTGTTTCTTTCCTTTACTTACTTGTCAAGGTAATGAGTTGGTTTGCTGTTATCCTCAGAAAGTGACTAACTAGCTTTTTTCTCCATTGTATTGTGATGAACTTACAGATTTAAATACATTTGATACATTTCTATTCATTGTTTTATTAAAGTTTAAATTGCCTTTCTTTGTTTCGTTGGCTCCATGGACTTTGATGTGACCCTAGTCATACTTGTTATCTTCCTTGCTATCTAGTGTGTCAGGATGTTCCATACTTATCTTGTACATTTTCTTCCCCAGACCTTATTATTAGCTACTCAATGAAAAACTTAGGTTTTTTTTTTTTTAGATTTTTATTTATTTATTTGACAGAGAGAGAGAGAGATCACAAATAGGCAGAGAGGCAGGCAGAGAGAGAGGGAGAAATAGGCCCCTTGCTGAGCAGAGAGCCTGATGTGAGGCTCCATCCCAAGACCCCGGGATCATGACCTGAGCCGAAGGCAGAGGCTTTAACCCACTGAGTCACCTAGGTGCCCTGAAAAACTTAGTTTTAAATACACAAGTGACACATAAATGCTTTCTTGAAAAACTTTGAATGAACCAGATTCTTTCCTCAGTCTTTCTTTATCCAGAGGTAATCCCTGTTACTGTTTGGTTAACTGTCTTTACAAACCCTTTCCTATGAATTTTTATGTTTACATACAGATATAAGTACAATACAGAGATCGTTTTCTTTTTTTCATGTGACTTTTTTGTAACTTCAATCAGAAATGATACTTATACTTACTTCTTTGTTTATTCAATTATATATCTTGATAATTTTTCTGTTAGTACATAGTACATTCTTTTTAAATTGTTACTTAATATTTGATATGGTTCCACCTCATTTGATTAAGCTCTTCTCAGAGTATATTTGGTTGTTTACAGTTTTACCACTAATAGAACTTGTTTTTTTTTTGTGCATAAAATGCAGATGTTTGGTTGGAGTTATAAATTAGTATGTGCATTTAGAATTTTGCCAGTTTGCCCTCTGAAGTGCTTGTTCTTCCACAGAGTCTGAGAATGCCTGTTTCTCTACCACTCAGCAATCTTGCTCTTATGCAATCTTTCCAGTCTGAAGGGAAACCATTCCCTTGATTTCCCAGTGCCTTCCTGGCATGGGAACAGTAGTGAGTAGGAGGTGTTCTCCAGTGAGGGCTGCAGCAGGTGGTCTGGTAGCAGAGGTCTCTCTTCTCTTGGGCTTCACTACCTCTCATATACCACTTACTGCTCCAGTGGGGACGCAGACACAGCTGCTACTGGGTGCCTCACTTCACAGCCTGGCTTGTGCTCCTAATGACCTAGTGGGTTTGATCGTCCTTTGTGTGCCATCCGGCTTGCAGGCTCTGCCACTTCTCTGCCTGTCTGCCTCTACTCTCTTCCCACCCTCTCTTTGTCACATACTCTTGTGTATTTTGGTGTGTCGTTTTATTTTCCTATGTTACTCAGTCTTCTTTCCATCTTTTTTCAATTTCTGTAAGTCCTAAGGGCTACTGCCAACATTGGGGTGTTAAAAAGTATCCTTCTTCTCATTTCTCATATTTAGAGTAGGAGCAGGAGGCTGCATTTAGTTTCCTGGAACCCTAGTCTCATTTTAAACATAAGGGGAAAGGAAGGCTTCACTAAAAGGTTAAGTTGCCCATTGTCATATACCAGTATCAGGACTTTTCAGAGTTCAGCCTAACTTTTGATGACTATCACAAATCCGGTCTGCTATTTGAATTAACAGCCCATTTAGTTTTCTTTAAAAGCCTTGATTTTAAAATCCCAATCAGTGATTGTGGTCTCTTTTGGTCTCTTGCTTTATTCTCCTCTTAATATATTAAAAGTGGTTCCATTTTCCTCCTGTCAGTACTTAAAATAATAGGTGATGTTTATTGTTTACTCAGGTACCAGGGACTGTTACATGCTTTCTTGGATTATGCTTAGTCTTTACCACATCCTTGTAACCATGAGGTTTAGGTACTTTTATTATCCCCACTTTACAGAAGAGGAAATCTGAGTACTAGGAGGTTAAGACATGCTTGCCCAAAGTGACATATTAATGCAGCCAGAGCTCAAACCCACACAGTCTGACTCCAAAATCCTGGCCTTAAGGTCTATGCTAAATATTCCTGTTAGTCCCCATCATCCCAGCTGAGTGGTTTTCATTATATTGGCAATTTCATTATGATTGCTGTAGGCGTTTTCCACACAGTCCTGTTAGGATCAAATAATAAGCCATATTTCTAAAAATTCTTTATATTCTTTTCTCAAGGTTTATCTCTTGGGACCTCTGTTCTTAGATGAAATTAGAGTTTATTCAGATGACCAATTTAATCAGTGCTTTTTTATATTTCTGACAGCATCATTTCATGGTTTATTTTCATTATCTGTCAGTCCAATAGAAATGCTGTATATTTATAATGTTTTTATGCAGTTATAAAAATATGTAGTGATTAAATAATTATGCTGCAGAACTTCTGCGGTTGTTAACTTTTTAGGGAGGACAACTTAGTTATTAAACACTGGGAATATCATTGTTTCTTTTAGACAGTATGTTGCCTGATTCCAGCTTATCTGGGCCTTTTGGGATCAGAAACAAATGGCAGGTGTATTGAGAATATCAGGAATGGAAGTTTTCCTAGTGCTGAGCAAGGAGAATAGGATTTGGTAATGAAAAGAATTCT
>ML108162.1:33680-64805 GCA_003697995.1 Taxidea taxus jeffersonii | reverse complement strand
GGGGTGCCTGGGTGGCTCAGTCACTGGGTGTCTGCCTTCGGGTCGGGTTGTGATCCTGGGGTCCTAGGGTTGAGCCCTGTGTCGGGCTCCCTCTTTGGTGGGGGGCCTGCTTCTCTCCCACTCCCCCTCTTTGTGTTCCCTCTCTCGTTATGTCTCTCTTTCAAGTAAATAAAGTTAAAAAAAAAAAAAAGCTAGGTAACCTGATTTTCCAAATAGTCACATGTTTTTCATTCTTGACTGATTTTTATTTGATCCTGCAAAGTTGAAAGAGGAAAAAAAAACCAATGTGTTTCAAATAGTTAAGATCGGTTAGATCATTATTTCACCAGATTTAATTTGGGTTTAGGAAGGAACTAATAGAAGATGAATAGAGGTGGCCTTAGAGAAACTCACTCCATGTGGCCTTAGAGAAACTCATTGTTTTTATTAGTAATATCAAAATGTAGACTTTGTATCTGAGATTCTATGTACAGAATTACTATGCCCATATTAATTCATGTACAAAAAACTTTCTCCAGGCTATCCAGATAATTGAGGGATGATACGGAGGCAGGGAGGGACAATATTAGAAAGTCTATATTCTACCTATAAAGAACAAGAAGTTTTTACTATGGAATAGTGATAGTATACTTCCTGTTGCTCTCTTTGTAAAATAATAATTAATTCAGAGAAAAAAACATTTTAAAATGAGATGAAAGATTGCCAGTAGGAAGGTAAACAACTGCATAGTGGTTTGATTAGAGCATTAGTACTGGAGTCAGAAATTCCCAACTTGGGGCCAGACTGTAGCTTTAGGCAAACTGTTTTTTTCTATTTCATTTTCCTCTTTCTGTAATTAGAAAGCCTGATACTCAAGTACATTTCTTACATTGATTAAAACTTGTGTTACTCATAGTGCCTTGGCTAAGTAGGAATTTACCAAATGTCACATGAATAATTGAGATGATTTTAGGTTCCTTTGCAATACAGAAACATATCTCATTAAATTTCTAACAAGAAAAATGCCTTCGTTTGAGTGGAAAGCAGCTCAGTGGCTGATCTCTAGCAGATGTCTTTTTTTTATTTTTTATTTTTTTTAAAAGATTTTTATTATTTATTTATTTGACAGATAGAGAGATCACAAGTAGGCAGAGAGGCAGGCAGGGCGGGGGGAAGCAGGCTCCCTGCTGAGCAGAGAGCCCGACGCGGGACTTGATCCCAGGACCCTGAGATCACGACCTGAGCTGAAGGCAGCGGCTTAACCCACTGAGCCACCCAGGTGCCCCTCTAGCAGATGTCTTAAAGAACAACAGGTATTAGTCCCTTCAGTGAGTGATAATATATAAAGTGTACCTTTGAGGAATATGTACTGTTAGATTATAGTGGTTCAGACTGAATTCTCAGACCAAATCATCTAATAATAGAGTTTTGGTAAATGAAATTCAGATATTCTTAACTTACTGGACTCGTGTCTACTCTAAAGTTAAATAAGCATCATTCTAGTGTCAATATAACCAAGTGTATCAGTGTAACAATCAAAGCTTTTATTTATTGAAATGACATACAATGAGTATGTTAACTATCATAAGTATTAATTCAGCTCTGATATGAAAAATTATTTTTTTAAAGATTTTATTTATTTATTTATTTATTTATTTATTTATTTGACAGAGAGAGAGATCATAAGTAGATGGAGAGGCAGGCAGAGAGAGAGGAGGAAGCAGTCTCCCTGCCAAGCAGAGAGCCTGATGTGGGGCTTGATCCCAGGACCCTGGGATCATGACCTGAGCCGAAGGCAGAGGCTTAACCACTGAGCCACCCAGGCGCCCTATGAAAAATTATTTTTAAGCATCAAGCATGCATTGACCTTTAAAATGCTTTGTAACTTGATTAGATTAATAGAATAAGCAGCCATATTTTGGCATACTTTGGTACTTTTCCATAGATAATTTATATTCTCAATTTTTTTGTTGTTCTTGTTGTTATATCTTGTTTTAGTGATCGTGGTGGAGAAGACCCAAACCAGAAAGTAATCCATGGGGTTATTAACTCCTTTGTTCATGTTGAACAGTATAAGAAAAAATTCCCCTTAAAGGTAAAAAGCCTCCTTTAAAAAACATAATCAGACCTTTAATTTCTTAAACTACTTGTTCTAATTTTTTAAATGCGATTTTAATTGATTTATTTAGTTTTATCAGGAAATCTTTGAGTCTCCCTTTCTGACTGAAACAGGAGAGTATTACAAACAAGAAGCTTCAAATTTATTACAAGAATCAAACTGTTCACAGTATATGGAAAAGGTAAGAAAGAACATATTATGCTAACTGCATCATCTCATATATAAGACATGATTTTATTTAACATTTGTTTTCTTAGTTAATATATTTTTTTGATGGAAAAGTTTTTTTTATTTGATCATTACTTCGAATTATAGTTAATATGCAATACCTATTGATGAATCATTGTTCTTGCTGTGGCATTCTCCATGGGAAAAAGTTCTATCCAATTTTCATCATGGTTGATGCTTGATAAATCCTGATTACTTGATTTGCTTGTCTTTAAAATTAATACATTCTTGGCAAAAGAATAAATTATATCTGTGTTTAGCATAGAGGCTAGGTGTTTGGGTTTTTATCTTTCCTTCTTTAAAATGGAAGGAAAAATTTAATAATTCTAGATACTTGGATAGGTTACTGTTTTGGTCTGTTCAGTTTTTGGAAGACTGAGAAAAACCTCCACAAGAAATTTTAATTACTCCTTAAACCAACACATATTGATTACTATTTTTAAAATTCCATGTATACTTCTTTTAGTAAAGAAATAATTGTGTTATAAAGTCAGTCATCATATAAGATGTATTAAATTTTTAGCCAGGTTTTTTCATTTACAATATTGAGATCCAGGCATTTTATTATACAATGATTTTTGTTAGTTTGTTTAGCCAAGAAGATAATGTGTTTCAAGTGGAATAGCTGTAGAGTGGCCTCCATAGATCACAGATCAAGAGATAACAGTACAATGTTATATATTCCACAAAACTCAGATCTAGAAGTCTGAGTTTAATTCTTTTCTGCTGTTATCACTGGTTAGCTCTAGGACCTCAAGTTAAGCCTTCTAGGACATTTTTTTCCATCTATTAAGTACAGGTTACACCAAGTCATTGGCTCTTAGCTTTAAGCCTTTTTGCTTCTTAGAACTCGTTAAAGGTTCTAAATCCAGTCCTGAAAAGTGCACATGGATTGTCAGTTATATATATACACACTCCTTGTTATATTTGGCTCTCAAAAAGAGGCCCTTGACACAAATATTATATATTCCACTTACGTGGAATTTCTCTCTAGAATATGGAATATCTAGAATAGGTAAAGACGAGAAGTTACTGGGAGGAAAGAATGTAATGGTTACAGAGTTCTTGTTTGGTGTGGTGAAAAAGTTTTAGAAATAGACAGTTGCACAACATTGTGAGTGTAATTAATGCCACTGAATCACACACTCAAAAATGGTTAAAATGGTATATTTTGTTACATATATTTTACCATAATTTTGAAAACACTAATAATGTAATATGCCTCAAACCATTGAATTATATTTTTAAGTGGGTAAATCCTACAATAAATTATTTATTTATTTATATAATAAATAAATTATTTATTATAAATCTCAAACTGTCAAAATGAAGGCCATTAGAAATTATGTTTGGGAAGTAGCATTTGTAAGCGTAGTTCATTTAATTAACAGACTAATGTAGTCTTCCTACTTCTCTTTCTCTATTTTACCTGTAGATTCGGACTTTTCTCCCCAGCTGTGCTTTTTATAGCTCTTTGAAGCCCCGCATTGAGACACTCCACTCTTGTCTACCTTTCTTTTGATATGCACCGTCCCCTTCCATTATCATTAATTTTTTTCCTTTTCTCATCCCCCATTACCTCCTGACTCTAATTCCTGTTGCATTTAGTTAAATATTTAGTTAATCCATAAACGACTAATAGGTGTAATCCTTTTAAGGGATGTTTTTCTTTCAAAAGCAAAAGTTTTTGACAAAAATTACTTTCTTAGTGGATTAAATATGCACTGAACATCTTTTAGTCCAGATACCTTCTTTGGTTTTTGTGACTTTGTCCTAGACTACTGGCTCCACTGAGGAGCATAGTAGGAAAGATAGGACGGTGAGTCTCTCTTCAGTCCTTGCCTCATTGTCATCAAAAGGTATCTGAGAGGTAACCAGGAATGATGTATTATTTCTCCTTTCAATATCACCTTCCTTTCCAGTATTAACCTTCTTATGCCCTCGCAAACTCAGCAGTATTTTCCAAGGCTTAACTGTACATAGTTCTCTGGGACCATTTGAGTTCAGAAAGTCTAGTTATGTAGCTTCACATTGCAGAACCTTTTCCAAGTCTAAACATTTGTATGTGTATGTGCTATACAAGCGTGGTTTTTATTGTGAATGTTGTTTTGTTTTGAGGTAGAAATTAGCCAGATTCTCTAGCTGTTATCTTCATTAGCTCGTTCTTGTTAATATTAATCAGTGTATTATTGGTAGCCCAGTGTTTATGTAGGATAAGCTTTACTAAAGCTCTTAATTGACATATTTAACTATGACTAAATATAATTGACTTTAAAAAATGTTAATGAAATATTTAATTTGATAATTATCATGTACATGCTGTTTACATTTACATTTTATGAGATAAGGAACCAACAGAAAATAATTAGATTAATCTACTTAATCCAGTTGATGTAAACTGTTTTTTAGTTGATAGTTAAATATTCATAAAGTGACCATCTGTTCTGGTTTTTTAATAATTTTTACCCATTTTTCCTGTTGCATGTTAGGTTACCTATATAATAAATAGCATGATCAGGGTTATTAAATGAAGACAAAATGCAGGCCACTTAACTTGAGTTCATGTTGATGAGATTTTGGTAAAATGTAGGTGATAACTAATAGCCTAAATAAAAATTCAAAATGATTTATGGAATGTGGGTTTAAATTGGTTATATAATCCTAATTTGTTACCTGGCCATCTTTAATTGAACCATTAAAATTTGGCTATCTAAGTTACTTACTGATATTACAGGTTGTTCCTCATGGTAGTTCATGACTGTAAAAATGTATTTCTAAAGGTTCTAGGTAGATTAAAAGATGAAGAAATTCGATGTCGAAAATACTTGCATCCAAGTTCATATACTAAAGTGATTCATGAATGTCAGCAACGAATGGTAGCAGACCACTTACAGTTCTTACATGCAGAATGTCATAATATCATCCGACAAGAGAAAAAAAATGGTAAGTGATATGAAACAGAGTATGAATAGAAATTAAATTATAAATCCACTTTCTACACATCTCCAAGCCTTCTTAGATTTCAAACATTTTTAGTACTAGTCTAAAATATTCACTGTGCCTTTTTATCAATTCTTAATAATCTACTTTAAAAGACTGCTTTGGAAAGGTGTATTTTCAAAGTGTATTCCAAAGTCAAAAGAAAAACTAGGGAAAAGTGTACATTTTTACATATCACAAGGTCTAATTTCCTTAATATATTAAGAGTTTCTAATAAATAGCAGGAAAACAAAGATGAAAAGGAAATATAGATTTAAATATGTACAGATACTCAGTCTCATTCAGAATAGAAGAAAATACAAAATAAAGACATAGTGAGATACTAGTAATAAGCGGTAAAAGAATGGAACTTGTTTTTTTAAAGATTTTATTTATTTATTTGTCAGAGAGAGAGCACAGGCGGAGGACCGGCAGGCAGAGGGAGAACAGGCTCCCTGCTGAGCAAGGAGCCGGATGCAGGGCTCTACCTGGGATCAGGACCTGAGCCTAAGGCAGACACTTAACATGCTGAGCCACCCATGCATTCCAAAATGGAATTTTTTTTTTTAAGATTTTATTTATTTATTTATTTATTTATTTGATAGAGATCACAAGTAGGCAGAGAGGCAGGCAGAGACAGATTGGGGGGGTAAGTAGGCTCCCTGCCGAGCAGAGAGTCCGACGTGGGACTCGACCCCAGGACTCAAGCTAAAGGCAGAGGTTTAACCCACTGAGCTAACCAGGCACGCCCAATTTTTTTTTTTTTAAAGGAGAAAATAGTACTAAAATTTTTCAAATAACAGGAAATAAATGTAACAAGATACTTGCAAGACCTACACAGAAAATGAAACATTGTTAAATTGAAAGTAGCATTGATTTATAGATCCAGGAGAATCTACTCAAAACTAAAGTGGTTTTTTGTTTGTTTTAATTTTGAAAGTTAAACTCTTAGACTTAAGGAAAATCAAGACAGTCTTGAAGACTATCATGGGAAGACTTTGCAGGATAGCATGACTTAAGATAAAAAAACCACAGTAGGGGTGCCTCAGTGGCTCAGTGGGTTAAGCCGCTGCCTTCGGCTCAGGTCATGATCTCAGAGTCCTGGGATCGAGTCCCGCATTGGGCTCTCTGCTCAGCGGGGAGCCTGCTTCCTCCTTTCTCTCTGCCTGCCTCTCTGCCTACTTGTGATCTCTGTCTGTCAAATAAAAAAAAAAAAATCTTAAAAAAAAAACAACACAGTAATTAGGACAATGAGACATTGGTACAAGGGTAAACAAATAGACCAATGGAATAAAATAGCCTAGAAATAACCCGTGCATAATAGATACTTGATTTGAGACCAAGGTGACACAGCAGAGCAGCGGGTGAAAGATAAGTCATTTTAGTATAATGCTGAGTCCATTGGATGTTCTCTTGGGAGAAAGTAAAATCTGATCTCTACCTTAGACACCATATACAGACCTACATGTAAAACAGTAACACTTTGAGAAGGTAATATAGGAGAATAACTTCATGACCTTAAAGTAAGGAAAGATATTTTAAATGAGACAGAAAAAGCACTGACCACAAAGGGAAAGATTGATCAAGTGGACTGCATTTAAAAAGCAAACAATAAAACAACCTTTGGATCATTAAAAGACCATTGAGACCATCAGAAGACAATCATAGGGTAATATATTTGCAATCACTGAAAAAAGTTTATGTCCAAAATACAAAATGGTCAAGAAATTTGAATAGGTACTGCAGAGTAGAGGATATCCAAGTGGCCAGTAAACATATACAAAGGCCCTCAATCTTATTAAAATAGGAGAATGTAAATTAAAAGCCACACTAAGATACCAGTATTCACATATTGATATAAAATTTAAAAGACCAAATATAATTAGTTTTGTGAGGTGTGTAGACTAGCAAGAACTTGAAGAACTTGTTATAGATTCTGGACTTAGAGTATAAATTGATGCAACTACTTTGAAAACCGACATTGACTCTTAAGGTTGAATGTATACATATCTTCTGATCCAGCCATTCCAATCCCAGATATATAATCCCTGCCCAAACTAAATGCAAATATATACAAAAAGGTGCAAGAGTGTTTATGGCAGTATTATTTGTATTAGTTCCAAACCAGAAAGAACTCAAATATCCAATAACAGTAGAATAAAGTGCAGTATACTCCTATAATGGAATATTATTAGAGAAGTGAAAATAAACAATTACAGCTACATACAAAATGTAGGTGAGCCTTATAAACATGTTGAACAAAAGAAACTAAACATGAAGGAATTGTATGATTGATTCCATTTTTATAAATAGTTCAAAACAGGCAAAACTAATCTATGGGTTGGTAATCATTTTAGTGATTACCTGTGCAGAAGAGCAAGAGGAATAGTGATTGGGAGGAGGTATGAAAGGAGCATTTAGGTGTGGGAAATGTCTCTTTCTTACTCTGTGCGGTGATGACGTGGGTGTGTGTGTGTTCACTTGTGATAATTCATTGAGATATATACTTATAGTTTGTACACTTTTTGTTTATGTGTTATATTTCAATAAAATGTTTAAAAAGCATTGCACTGAGACATCATTTTCATTTCTCAGTGGGAAAGATCAAAATGCTTGATTACATGTTGTTGGCAAGAGAACTTCCTTTTATTGGGAGCTGTTTTATGAGGATCTGTCTATAAGATGAAGCTCTTGACACAACAGTCCCACTGCCAGGAATTTATACCACAGATATTCTTGCCCATATACAGGATTATTAATTGTAATATTGTAATACCAAGGATTGGAAAAAGCCAAATTGCATCCATTTTTAAGAAATTTTAATATAGCCATATAATGGGGGTGCTAATGCAGTTGTAAAATTACCTTTATATGATGACATAAAAAGATCTTTCAGTTAAAATGTTTTGTTCTGCAGTTGCAAATAATACATAAAATATGCTACACTATTTGTGTAAAAAGGCAGAGGGAAGATTATATTTGTTTGAATGTGCATGAAACATCTTTGAAATGTTAATAACTATAATATTGCTTTCCTGTTGATGGTTGGGAGATGAGTGTAGGGCCCTTTCTTTGCATTCTCTTGTAATTCTGCATTTTGAACCATACATTACCAAATACATTAAAATATTTTTTTGACTTTTTGGAAATTTAATAACCAACTTCTTTTTCTCTTCAGACATGGCAAATATGTATGTGTTGCTTCGTGCTGTGTCCACTGGTTTACCTCATATGATTCAGGAGCTGCAAAATCATATCCATGATGAGGGCCTTAGAGCAACCAGTAATCTTACTCAGGAAAATGTGAGTGATATAAGAAACTGGATATTTTTCTCTTAATCAGATTATCATAGAGTTTTTCTTGACTTTACTGTTTTCAGCAATGCCAGAAAAATCCTGCCATGATAGCAAATGAAACATCTTTTTTTTTTTTAAAGGTTTTATTTATTTATTTGACAAAGATCACAAGTAGGCAGAGAGGCAGGCAGAGACAGAGAGAGGGGGGAAGCAGGCTCCCAGCTGAGCAGAGAGCCCAATGTGGGGCTCGATCCCAGGATCCTGGGATCATGACCTGAGCTGAAGGCAGAGGCTTTAACCCATTGTGCCACCCAGGCGCCCCAGCAAATGAAGTATCTTTACTAAAATGTTTTAAACCTGTAGTTGGCCTCATTCTGGAATTACCACATTTTTAGGAAATCATTGAATGAAATGGGCTTCCTTTTATTAATTAACTTCTCACAGAAAAATATGTTTGCTGTTTCTAAATGACTGTGTTTCTATGTAATTGGCATTAATAATTGTAGTGGTGATGGTATTAATCAGTGGTAATACAGGCAAGTTAACAATTTGCTTTCTTTAGATATGCTCCGAATTTGGTAGCCCAGGAAACAATTTAAATTAAAACAATCTTCCCTAAATATATGCTTGCTACCCAAAATATCCAGCAGTGATCCTCATGTCCCTCATACTCATCTTTCTGAAGAGTTCCCTGCCAATTAAATAACTAAATACAACAAAGTGTCTTTCCTCTCAAAATGTGTTACTATCGTCAAATCTTGCTGTATCACCTTCTTTGTTACTACTTTAGTGATGGCTTAACCAGTAAGATAGACATGATGTGAAATGTTACTTCTCTTTCTGAAGTAGAGCTTTGGCTCTTCATTTCAGTAATTTCTATATGGGCATCATTGTTCAGGAGCATTTATTAAATGCTGATCACTTCAGTGATTTTGTGTTCTGCCACAGTAATGCATAAAACCATTAGTTTATATTATTAGTCTTTTAGGTTTAGGGTGCTGAATGATACTGGGCAAAGAGGCATGGGGTGTGGTGTCAAGGACAGGGGAGTGGAAGTGTAAGAGAATACATCTATAATAGACCCAAATAATTTTATGACGTAGTTCCCACCATTAAGTTCAAAAACTCACTTTTGCACTGCTAGATACTTCTTCCCTCTGAGATATGGGAGGATTGTACTGCTTAGGTCAGGGGTCTCTCTCTGTTTTCACAGACTCTGGCTTTTTAACTCTTCTTTCACTCTCAGCCTTCAGTAGCTTTGAAGGCAGTTTTTGTCTATGTAATCCTCTATGAAATGGTAGGCCTAGTAGTTCGTTCAGAGGCTGTATCTTGTTACCCTGAAGATACAGTGTTCAGTGGAGAGGAGTGTTTTTAGTGGATTCTTCTGGCAGAAGAACTCCAGTCCTGCATTTTTTATGTTGAATGATAGACTAATTTCAATATTAAAGTTTTAGATTTTTCAGATCATCCTAGCTAAAAACATTTTTTTTAAGGATTTTATTTATTTATTTGTTAGAGAGAGAGAGCGAACACAGGCAGACAAAGAGGCAGGCAGAGGCAAAGGGAGAAGCAGGCTCCCTGCCGAGCAAAGAGCCCGATGTGGGACTCGATCCCAGGACTCTGGGATCATGACCTGAGCCGAAGGCAGCTGCTTAACCAACTGAGCCACCCAGGCGTCCCTAGCTAAAAACATTTTTTAAAAAGATTTTATTTATTTATTTGACAGAAATCACAAGTAGGCAGAGAGGCACGCACAGAGAAGGGGAGAGGCAGGCTCCCTGCCGAGCAGAGAGCCCGATGCCGGGCTAGATCCCAGGACCCTGGGATCCGGACCTGAGACGAAGGCAGAGGCTTTAACCCACTGAGCCACCCAGGTGCCCCTTAGCTAAAAACATTTTTGAGGGTTTGTGTGTGTGTGTGTAACATTAATTTGGGGAAAACGTTACACATAAACAATTTTTTAGTAAGCCTCATTTTATCCTTGAACTTCTTAAAAGGTGATCTTATACTTTGTATTTCATATTTTTAGATGCCAACACTATTTGTGGAGTCAGTTTTGGAAGTACATGGTAAATTTGTTCAACTTATCAACACTGTTTTAAATGGTGATCAGCACTTTATGAGTGCATTGGATAAGGTAACTTTTTAATACATAAATACATATAATTTTCTTTATTTAAGCACTGTTCTTTAGACAGTTTCAGAATCAGGGCTCCTAATTGTGTATATGATTTCTAATCTAGACAAAGTCAAAATAGAAATACAACTTTTAGATTAATAGCTGAGTGATTAAATTGAATGCTTGAATTATATGGGAATTGAATTTCCCACGAGTATGCTACATAGGGGGGAATTGCTTATAAATTAGTATCTTCTTAAAAAATGCTTGTGTAATTTTAATATTGTTTAGTGCTGGTTTTTCCTTTAAATATAATACTAAGGTACTATATTGAATAATATTTGAAAAAAATAAGTATGTTTTCTAAATTTTTGGATTTTGGTATACTTTAAAATAAATTTTTTACATGGTTATTGTAAGATTTTTAAAACTGTGGTCTTATTTTATCTGTGTTCAGATACCAGTAATGAATTATAGAGACTTTCAGTAGGAACAGTATATATAATTTTTTATATAATTATCATTAGGGATACAGTTAGAAATTTAACCTGCATTAAATATGAAAACAGGAACACACTACCATCAGAATGCCGTGTTTTGTGTAAGACAGTAACTTTTAGATATATAGATTATAGCATACTATATTGAACCAGCTGCACTTTTACCCCATTACTGGGGGTAATTACTGGTCTGTTTTGTTATTTAGGCCCTCACATCAGTTGTAAATTACAGAGAACCCAAGTCTGTTTGCAAAGCACCTGAACTGGTAAGTTTTGATGGTTGCTTAAAAGTAATGTTATGGAAAATCAGTATTAGAAAAAGAAAACTGAGGAGAGTGTCAAATTAATTTGGTTTTGTGTATCTTTCAGAAAAATAGATGAAATTAAATTATTAAAAATAAAAACGATTATGTACCTTGTATATAATTTGGCATTTATTTAAGGAATGCAATTGACCGTGTACTAAAGGAATAACTGACAGGGAAAATACTCCATTTCACAGCATTTGACATTTAAAGTATGTGTGCTTTGGAATAATTTGCATTACTTCTCCTAGGGATTTTACTGGTTTTATCTGAAATCTAAAGGAAATTGTGTGGTAAATTTTTGATAGCCTTTACAGGAAACTGACTTACCAAGGTTGTTGGTAAGTTGCAAGATTGTTGCAACAAGATTGTTGGTTGTTGGCAAGATTTTTAAAAAGTACTTATTTAATATAAAAAACTATCACGGCCTCTCAAAACTCTCAAAACTCAGGTGTTCTTTTGAAACTTTTATTCCTTCTATCAGTGCTTTATTGGGCTCTACACGTTGATTAGATTTTTTTATTTCTAGTTTTTTTGTTTTGTTTTTACCTTATAGAATATATTTTAAGTTCTTGGAGCATGTTTATAATTTTTTATTTTTAAATATATTTTTTTTAAATTTCTTTTATTTATTAGTTAGAGAGAGAGAGAGCGAGCACAGGCAGACAGAGGCAGGCAGAGGCAGAGGGAGAAGCAGGCTCCCTACCGAGCAAGGAGCTCGATGTGGGACTCGATCCCAGGACGCTGGGATCATGACCTGAGCCGAAGGCAGCCGCTTAACCAACTGAGCCACCCAGGCGTCCCATGTTTATAATTTTTAAAGCAGCTTTAGGATGGCAAAGACCCTATCCATTGATCTTATTCTGTATTGTTGCCACTTTGCCTCCTTTGAGGCATGATATGTACAGAAGGGCTCTTTCTAAAATTCACTGTCACTTTCTACTTGAGCTTGCTAAGTACTGTGACAACTTATTAAAGAAGTCAGCGAAGGGGATGACTGAGAATGAAGTGGAGGACAAACTCACGAGCTTCATTACTGTTTTCAAGTATATTGACGATAAAGATGTTTTTCAAAAGGTAAGTTGTTAATAGAAAGCTTTATTTGTGTTTTAGTCAGCTTTGACTTAGTTTTGAACTTTAAATCATCAGAAAGAAAGTAATCTTTAACAAAATTTTTAATGCAGTTCTACGCAAGAATGCTGGCAAAACGTTTAATTCACGGGTTATCTATGTCTATGGATTCTGAAGAAGCCATGATCAATAAATTAAAGGTAATTTAAGCCTTTGATCTGATAATGTCCTAGAAATTATTCCATGAGCACATAAAGATATTCATTGCAGCATTATATGTAGTAACGAAATATTTCATTACTAGGTGACTGGTTAAAAAATATAGAATGTGTATTCGTGTGGTTGGATTGCAAATACTATATTGAAAAGACAAAATCTCTCTCTATATATTGATTTAGAATCATTCACAACATATAAGCTTGTTAACTTTATAAAAGACTTGTATTTATTTAATGAATGAATACACCTAAATTATTCCTTTCACAAGTTTTAGAGTGCAGTTGAATTTCAGGTCATTTTTACATCATTTTAGTGTACACACTGATGAGAGAAATAGTAGTTGATTCATATTTATCCTGAGTTACTTAGTAGTTGATTTAATTCCTACATAGTAGTCATTGAATAGACTGTGTGGTCCTTTTTAAATATACCATTCAGTAGTTACCTTTTGATTTTTAAAAAATAATCTAAACCCAAAACATTTTCTATCCCAGGATTAGAGATCCAGATTTTCTGACCTGGTGATACAGTTTTGAAAAATTTCAGGGAAGTAGATTTCTTCATTATTCAGTAGAGGGTATTAAAAATATGCCTAAGTACCCTCCTTTTGAAACTGACTAGTGATTCAGATATGCCTAGTCATCTTTCTAGATATTTGATACTATATGTAAACCTCATAAGGTATCTTACTTATAGTAAATGGAGCATTTTGTAGTGTTGAAATAAGATACATGGATTTATAGAAAAGTTTTTGTTTTAAAGGGAAATTTACTGCTTTATAAATCTGTGTTTTCATTTAGTCTGCATTGAAGAAGAAAAAAATCTTTGTAAGGTTTTGTTTTGAATAGCTGCTTTGGATTATGAATAATAGAGGCCTTTGGAGTAAATACATAAGCAAGACCTTTGACCATAGGCCTATCAGTAGAAACACATTCTTAATAATCAGTATGGTTTTTTATTTTTCTTTTTTAATCATATATTTTTGAAAACTTTTTTTCTTTTACAGCAAGCCTGTGGTTATGAGTTTACCAGCAAGCTACATCGGATGTATACAGATATGAGTGTCAGTGCTGATCTCAACAATAAGTTTAACAATTTTATCAAAAATCAAGACACAGTAATAGATTTGGGAATTAGTTTTCAAATATATGTTCTACAGGTATGAGTATGTATTCCACTGTGGGCATTTATAAACCCTTTCAAATACTCTGATACAGAGAATTAATGAATGGATGCTTGATGACATTTCTTTCGGTCAGTGGGTGGTAGCTTCTAAAGTTACGTGTTACACTGAATTAGAATGAAATGTGTCATGTTAGAAATATTGATGGGTTTTATCAACATTTTGAGGAAGGTTAAAAAAAGGTACTTTAGTCACTTAAATCATTTTACAAATTTTTACTTTTAATTTAGATATTTATCTGTTGAACTTTTTTCCTTCTAGGCTGGTGCATGGCCTCTTACTCAGGCTCCTTCATCTACATTTGCAATTCCCCAGGAATTGGAAAAAAGTGTACAGATGGTAAGTTTGCAGGAAATATGTTAGAAGACCAAAGAAACTTTAATAATTGTCTTCCTCTTATATTACTTTAAATATATTTCCAAAGTCTTAAGGACTCATATGATATAAAAGTATATGCACAAATGATAGTTTGTCTGCTTGTAGGAAGAGTGTATATTATTGTAGTTCCTAATACTAAAACTACAATGCTAAGGGTGTCATACAGTTCTTTGTCAAAGTGTGTCTCTTATTTTTATTAAATCTGCTCTTAAGCAGTTTTAAACTACAGAAATTATTAGAAGAAAGTTTAGAACCCAGTACTTAAAAGTCATTTTCTAATTTTTCATTTGAATTTGGAGCCATTTTTTTGTGTCTCCACATTTATCCCTTATAATAGTTATTTTTATTTCTGAACTGTAATTTAGATAAGTATATATGGAATGTGAAATAATCTAGAAAAAATGCTTTAAAGTGCAACTGAATATAAATCTTACAATGCTTACCATAAGACTTTTAGAGACTATCTTTACAGTTTTATTGGGATATGATTAATATACCAGATGTCCTAGTCTGTTCAGGTTGCTCTAATAAAATACCACAGACTGGGCAGCTTATAAACAACAGAAATGTATTTCTCACAGTTCTGGAGCTGGAAACCTGAGATCAGGATGCTAGCATGGTCAGGTGAGAGCCATCTCCAGGTCACAGACTTCTTGTGTCCTCACATGGTAGTAGGGGCTGTGGGGTCTCTTTTATAGTAAGCACTAATCCCATTTATGAGGGCTCCACCCTCACGATCTGAGCACCTCCCAAAGCTACTATCATATTGGGCATTAGGATTTTAGCATATGAATTTGGGAGGGACACAAATGTTCAAACCACAGCACTATATAATTCATTCATTTAAAGTATAGTTTCAGTGGTAAGTATATTCACAGTTGTGCAACCACCACACACATACACAGTATCAGAACATTCTTATTGCTCTAGAATTGCCCCTCTAAAACTCCTACCCATTCATAGTCATTCTCTGTTTTCCCCCAACTCCCTTCCCCACCCCTCCCAGTCCTAGGCAATCTACTTTCTTTCTCTGTAGATTTGCCTATTCTGGACACCTCATATAGAGTCTTAACATTTGTAACTAACTTCATTCACTTAGCATATGTCAGGGTTCATTCCATATTGTCTCATGTATCAGTAGTTGCAGTGCATAGATGTACCACATTTTATTTGTCCATTCATCGGTTGATGGACATTTAGGTTGTTTCCACCTTTTTGGTATATGAAAATGCTACTGTGAACATTCATATACAAGTTTTTGAGTGGACATTTTTTCATTTCTCTTGAAACTAACCCTTGATTTCCTAACTCACCCAAAGAGGTTTCTTATTTCTTTTTTTTTTTTTTAAAGATTTTATTTATTTAGACAGACAGAGATCACAAGTAGTCAGAGAGGCAGGCAGGGAGAGAAGGAAGCAGGCTCTCTGTGGACCAGAGAGCCTGACGTGGGGCTCGATCCCAGGACCCTGGGATCATGACCTGAGCCGAAGGCAGAGGCTTTAACCCACTGAGCCACCCAGGCGCCCCGAGGTTTCTTATTTCTTAACTCGATGGAAGTTTGGGTAGCATTTTTTCTATAGAAATCTTCATTATCATATTTGGGCAGTAACTTGAGGTTGTGATCCAGTGAGTTATGCATACATTATGAAGTTTAAAATGAAAATGTTACTTCATTACACTATCCCCTAGAGATGTTTGCAGTAATTTGAGTCAATTTTTAAAGTGTGTTTTTTGTTTCTTTCAAAATAAGGATTATAAAGAAAATAACACAGTGTAGACTCTGAGTCATCATTTCTGGTTTCATATGTCTATTCTTCCATTTTCTATGCTCTGTGACTTTGGGCAAATAACTTTCTGATATTTCTGATGATAGGACTACTCAGAGTATTGATATGAAAATAAAATGAAATAATGTAAAGCACTTAGCCTGGTATATAGTAAGTACTCAATAAATGGTAGCTGATAGAGAGGAAGTAACAGTTATAGTAGTAGTGGTAATAGGAGAGTAGAGAAGTATAAACAACCAGGTAGATTTCAAGATACCAAGCATTAGACTTTCAGACCAGGGAGTCTAACTTAGGGACTTCTTGGGTCTTCTTTAGAAAGGCATGATAGCACGACCATCTTAAAAACTATATGAAGAAAAGCACTCGGGTGGGTGGGCAGGTTATTATGGGTTTTGCAAAAAGGATAGATGCAAGCTAGGGGCAGGAGATGGGGTAGTCAGGTAAGGCATTTTGATGTACTCACCTTTAATAGTACTAAAACTTTACTTCTTAAGAGCCTGAGTTTTTGAATTGCAATTAAGGCAGAGAATAGTTGCTGCCAGAAATAGTTTCCTTCTAACTTTATGTTGTTCTCCCCTTGAAATAATCATTTTCCAGTAACAATTTTTTTAACCCCTTCAACTTTTATTAATGTATAAACCTTCATCAGGATTCAGTTTCCTCATTTGCAAGCAAATAGTGGGTTCTTTTCTGACTCTGAAATTGTGATTCCAAGAATATTATCCTCTCCATCTGGATTTTCTCTAATTACCAGTAGAGGGAGTTTGTTCTTCTATTTTTTCCTAGTAAATCCAAGTGTTCAGTTACATGGGACTCAGAATCCATTGGTGTACTTAACAGAGTACATTTCCACATGTAAATTAATTCATCTTGTCTTAATGATCATTTATATCTTATATCTTAAATATAGCTGTGTATTAAAAATTACTTTCATTTTACACATATGTATCTTAAAACTGTGGAAATTAAGCTTTAATTAAAAGTAATTTATTTTGCATATTAGACCAGTAAATCTTCATTGTTGTACTTCCTTTGTACCTGGTCTACAAATCTGAATAATACTGAAGAAATATAAAGTATTATGTATTAATGCAGCTCTTTATTAGAAGTAAATATGAATTCTTTACTTTTAAGGCCATTTGAGGTGGGTTTTTTTTTTTAAGATTTTGTTTATTTATTTGACACAGAGAGAGAGACAGCAAGAGAGGGAACACAAGCAGGGGGAGTGGGAGAGGGAGAAGCAGGCTTTCTGCCAAGCAGGGAGCCTCATGTGGGGCTCCATCCCAGTACCATGGGATCATGACCTGAGCAGAAGGCAGATGCTTAACAACCGAGCCACCCAGGCGCCCCCAAGGCCCTCTGAGTTCTAATTAATACCCTCACATGGTATTTAAAGGATGGTGTCCTAGCCTGACAATTATTTATTTTAAAATGAGAAGTTTAGGCAAGATATATATTTTACTAATAAACTTTGGTAACATAATTGTTTAATGATAGAATGAAGCAAGGTTTTATAGTGTTTGTCTTTGAATACCAGATGAATTTGTAATGTTTCCATATGGTGCTTAGTCTTTAGTTCTTGAGTAGTTATAGACGTGAAAATCTTTGTAATCAAGTTTAAAATTTAATGGTAAAGGAATGTTTTCTGCTGGCATATATATATCATTATCATTAAAACTTTATTGATAGTACTAGTTGCTAGGAGTAGAAGGAGGCAAAACATTGCTTTCAGAGCTTGGAATATGCATCGTAACGCAGAGCTTGATCCCTGAAATATACATCCTTGCACTTAAATAATTTAGAAAATCTGGTTTTCTCAATTTCAAAATGTTTTATTTTGCTTTTGTCTACAAAGTCATTATAAAGGTTTCATAATTAAATTAGGAGTTGCATAGTAGTAATTGAATTTTATTGACACCCTTGGAGGTTATTCATTAGAGCTAACTTCTGGGTTACTTTTATGACATAATTTTGACTTTCATTTTTCTAGATTAGAACCAGGCAGAAAATCCTAAGTGTTTCAGGTGTCAGTCATTTCCTGTTTATCATGCAAGGGGGTTGGTGGATTTGCACCATTGGAGGGAAATGTTCAGCAAGTTTCAGCTTACAAGGACTAAGCAAACCTGGAACGGACTGCTGAAAGAATTCACTAATTATTTTGGCTGGCAGGTCAAACATTGCTGATTGCTTTATTGAAATTTTGTTTTGGGAGTACAGGAGGTTAGGTTTGATATACAATTAAAAGCTTTAGTTGTAAATATTACATGTGGCACATCATTCTGAAAGTATGTCCACAATTTTGAATTGTAACATGATGTGTTTGCTTATTTTTTGGTTTTATAATGATATTGAGTGTTTCGGTTTTTTGTTTGTTGTTGTTGTTATTTTACATTTCAGTATCACTTTCTCACTATATATTTATGTATTGGCTCTTTAAAAGATATGTTTTGGCTCTTTAAAAGATATGTTTTGGATTGATGTCCTACAATTACACATTCAATTCAAGGAAGGAGTTTTTTAAATTTCAAAGCAATATTAATAGAATGTTAAATTTTGTACAGTAATATCAACAAAAGATGATACAAAGATGAGTACTTTGAAGCTTTGTTTGTATTAGTGTTTGGCTGGATGTGGAAATTAAATTGTAGTTATCACCTTATAGGTAATCACAGAAATATTAACCTGTCACTTCAGCAAGGGCATATGTTGGCAAATAGGAAAATAAAAATGAAGGTATGATTTGCATTTTCATATTGAAATTTATATGATGGTGTTTTGGGTCAGTAATTAGTATTTATAAAGTCCAAATTGCTGTCATTCAAAACTGATAATTAATCATTGACTGTCATTTCTGAATTTATACATAAAGTCAAATGTGGAGGGTTGTGGTTTAATGGAGAGAACCCTGGACAAAATTGTAAGTGAAAAGAGCTGCACTAATATTTGTATGATCTTGGTCGGGACTTGCATGGATATGTTTTCTCATCTATAAAATGAGTAAGTATACCAGATGGGTTATAATGTCTTTTCTAACATCAACTTTTTTTGTGTAGTAATAACTAAGTAAGTTATGCTACAGTAGCTGAAAATAATTTTTTTTCTTTTTTACAGTTTGAATTATTTTACAGCCAGCATTTCAGTGGAAGGAAACTTACATGGTTACATTATCTCTGTACAGGTAATACACATTTAATTATATCTAGTGAAATTTACCTGATATAAATATCTTAATAATATAGGAAAAGATTTCTTATAGCCTAACGATAGTTTTTTCCCCTAATAATGGCTTTTAACCTCTTTTCCTCTGTCTACCCTGCTGGTTATCATTAAAGCAGTTATTAATGAAGTTTAAGTTCAGCACTTCTTTTTTTTTAAAGATTTTTATTTATTTATTTGAGAGAGAGAGGCAGAGGTCGAGGTCAGAAGTAGACTCCGCACAGAGCAGGGAGCCCAAAGCAGGGCTCAATCCCAGGACCCTAGGATCATGACCCGAGTTGAAGGTAGATGCTTAAACAACTGAGCCACCCAGGCACCCCAAGTGTAGCACTTTTTAATAGTGCCTTATAAATTTTTTTTTAAGATTTTATTTATTTATTTGACAGACAGAGATCACAAGTAGGCAGAGGCAGAGAGAGAGGAGGAAGCAGGCTCCCCGCTGAGCAGAGAGCCCGATGCGGGGCTCGATCCCAGGACCCTGGGATCATGACCTGAGCCGAAGGCAGAGGCTTTAACCCACTGAGCCACCCAGGCGCCCCTAATAGTGCCTTATAAATTTATGCTGCTTATATTTTATTACTGCTTATTAAGAAAGTTTCTGAATTTTATAATAGTTTATTACATTTCTATAACACACTAATTTATCTAGACATTAAAAATTTTATCTAGAAACCAAGATTTGACAAGTCAGGTGCTCCTTAAAAAACTGTTTCCCTAGGGACGCCTGGGTGGCTCAGTTGGTTAAGCAGCTGCCTTTGGCTCAGGTCATGATCCCAGCGTCCTGGGATCGAGTCCCACATCGGGCTCCTTGCTCGGCAGGGAGTCTGCTTCTCCCTCTGCCTCTGCCTACCACTCTGTCTGCCTGTGCTCGCTCTCTCTCTCTATAACAAATAAATAAATAAAATCTTTTAAAAAAAAAAAAAACTGTTTCCCTAAATGTCAGAAATCTTCAGAAAAAAATTTTTTTTTAGTCATCATTAGTCACCTTTATTCTTGGCTCAGACTTTTCCCCCTCAAAATAGTGTACATTTTTCCATTCACTTTTTTTTTTCCTCACCATAGCACATACCCTCCCTAGTGTCCATCACCCAGCCACTCCATCCTCCCACCTCTCTCTCCTCTAGCAGCCCTCAGTTTGTTTCCTGAGATTAAGAGTCTCTTATGGTTTGTCTTCCTCTCTGGTTTCATCTTGTTTCATTTTTCCTTCCCTTCCCCTATGATCCTCTGTCTTATTTCTCAAATTCCTCATATTAGAGAGATCATATGATAATTGACTTATTTCACTAAGCATAATGCCCTCTAGTTCCATCCATGTCGTTGCAAATGGCAAGATTTCATTTCTTTTGATGGCTGCATAGTATTCCATTATACTATATATATACTATATTCCATTATACTATATATATACTATATATATACATTATATATATTATATATCCCATCTTTTTTATCCATTCATCTGTTGATAGATATATAGGCTTTTTCCATAGTTTGACTGTTGTGGACTTTGCTGCTGTAAACACTGGGGTACACGTGCCCCTTCGGATCACTACATTTGTATCTTTTTTTTTTTTTTAATATTTTTATTTATTTATTTGACAGACAGAGATCACAAGTAGTCAGAGAGGGAGGCAGACAGACAGAGGGGAAGGGAAGCCAGAGAGCCCGATGCGGGGCTCGATCCCAGGACCCTGAGATCATGACCTGAGCCAAAGCAGAAGCTTTAACCCACTGAGCCACCCAGGCACCCCACTACATTTGTATCTTTGAGGTAAATACCCAGTAGTGCAGTTGCTGGGTCAATAGGGTAGCTCTATTTTCAACTTTTTGAGGAACCTCCATACTGTCTTCCAGAGTGGTTGCACCAGAGAAATTTCTGTAACCATTATAGCATCATAAGGAGATCTAACCATTTGATTTTTATTTGTGGTGCTATTGTGCACTGCAGTAATAAATGCTTTTCCCAAGATGTCGCAATTAATTTCCAGTAGTTTCTAAGAAAAGTTTAGTTAGAATCCAGTTCTTTGCTTCTTTCTGAAACCGTTGTACACTTACATGATAGTAGGATTACTACCTGAAAGGTTGTAGACTCTGTACAGTTGCTCTGACTTGCCTGAAGATGTTAGCAAAAGCAAACACTCAAATTCTCTCTCCTTTCGTTAAAGCTATGCTTTGAAAATGCATTAAATCAACTTTCCCTTTGTATAAGGAAAGGAGGGTATATATATCTCTTAGAAATGGTGTAAGAGGGTGCCTGGGTGGCTCAGTGGGTTAAAGCCTCTGCCTTCGGCTTGGGTCATGATCCCAGGGTCCTGGGATCAAGCCCCGCATCTGGCTATCTGCTCAGCCAGGAGCCTGCTTCCTCCTCTCTCTCTGCCTGCCTCTCTGCCTCCTTGTGATCTCTCTCTGTCAAATAAATAAATAAAATCTTAAAAAAAAAAAATGGTGTAAGAAAATTTGATCAATCAGGTGCCATAGCCTTTATTAGGAAATTCTTTTCACTCACATAAGAGAAATTTCATTACAAGAAACTTAATTTCTTTTAAGTGCCATTTATTTGATCAATTTATATTTGTAATATAATGTGTCATTATGTTGGTAATACATATTAGTACATAATTGGTACATGGTAATGCATACTTATACAAGTTTATCTGTATTAAACAAGTTGGGCTTTTACATTTTTTCAGCAGTTTGTGAAATATAGATATAGATATAGATAGATATGATACTCTTAATGAATGGGTCAGTTTATACTTGACCTTTCATTTTACATCTGTTGTGAAGTTTTTCTATTCTTATTTATTAAATATGATTGGTTTTAAGGAAAAAAATTGCTCAACCAGTTTTATTTGTATTTATTTATTTTTTTAAAGATCTGTTTATTTTAGAGAGAGAGTGCACAAGTGGGAAGGACAGAGGAAGAGAGAATCTCAAGCAGATTCCCTGATAAGCAGGAAGCCCAACACGGGGTTCAGTCTCACAGCCCTGAGGTCACAATCTGATCCAAAACCAAGAGTTGGACGCTTAACTGACTGCACCACCCAAGCACCCCACTCACCCAGTGTTTTAGATAACTAAAAGAATTTCTAATACATCTTAATGTACTTGAACTTAATTTAATTTTACTTCCCCTGAATGTCTTGTGGAGTTTAAACTCTCCTTGTTTCTCTGATTATCTCAGCAATAATCAATAAGCAATAGTAAAAAAAAATGCTAAAGTATTTTATGAGGGACTCACTTTTTTGGTGTTTAGCAACTAATTGTATATAGAAATAAAGAAAAAGCTATGTAGATAGTTTTTGCCATTGGAATTTGACCTGAAAAGTGTTACCATTAACACCTAAATAGGAAAGACATCAACATTCTTTTCCTGTTTTTGAACAGTACTAAATTCCCAAGATGGTCCATAATAACCAGATTTTTGGAACTTATCGTTTGTTCATTTTTTGGGTCTCATTTTACTGTTGTGTATGTGTGTCTTAATTAAAGCCAAAGAGTTTATTCCTTTGCAGGAGAGATGTTAGCCTTGTATATTCATTTGTTTGTGAATCACTGAAAGCACTGAAAATACCAGTGATCTACCAGTGAAGCCATTGGCTAAGGTTCTGTTTTAGTTTGTTTAGTTATTTAGTTTATCTAGTTTCATTATTTAGTTTATCTAGTTTAGTTATTTAGTTTTGTTTCTCATTCATTTACTGATCAACAAAGTGTTCTCAAACACCATCTACCTTTAAGATTCTTTTTTTTTTTTTTTTAAGATTTTATTTATTTATTTGACCGACAGAGATCACAAGCAGGCAGAGAGAGAGGAAGGGAAGCAGGCTCCCTGCTGAGCAGAGAGCCCGATATGGGGCTGGATCCCAGGACCCTGGGACCATGACCTGAGCCGAAGGCAGAGGCTTTAACCCACTGAGCCACCCAGGTGCCCCAACCTTTAAGATTCTTGTTCTGATGTCTCCACATTTATCATAAGGTTCCAGGGCTCCTTTAAAACATTGGCTCTGGGGGCACCTGGATAGCTCAGTGCATTAAAGCCTCTGCCTTCGGCTCAGGTCATGATCCCAGGGTCCTGGGATCGAGTCCCGCATCGGGCTCTCTGCTGAGCAGGGAGCTTGCTTCCCCCTCTCTCTGTCTCTCCCTGCCTCTCTGCCTACTTGTGATCTCTGTCTGTCAAATAAATAAATAAAATCTTTAAAAAAAAATGAAACATTGGCTCTGTTTCTGGACTGATTACTCAGAATTCTGTTCCTCAAGAACCCTTAACGTTCATACTGACACATATAATCAAAATTCCTCTTTCCTAGTCCATTTCCACATTTCCAGGTATTTTTTGTATTGTAATCCAGGAATCTTTACAAATGGTTGGAGATGGGGTATCAAATGGTATTTGGAGGAAGTTAGAATCAGAAGATGTAGGGTTATTAGCCTATTAAGTCTGTAACCTTGAGCTTAGTCTGTAACCTTAACTTCTTTGAGCCTATTTCTTCATCTTTATCTTTGTAAAATCCATTTATCAATTCAGAGAATCATCTTTGTTTCTAGTACTGTTGTATGCCAAGTACAGATAAAATACAGAGCCTCAGCCCTCAAAAAGCTCATACATGGGAGGACAGACAAGTAAATAGTTATGGTAAATGTTTTGAATATTATAATAGAGAGGTAAGCCCACGCTATTAGTTTCCCACAGATTGGTGGTAGCAAACAGTCACTGGTAAAGGAAAACTTCTGAGTAAATAACATCTAAACTTGGTTTTCAAGGGTGAATAGGACTTAGTCAAGATAGGCAAAGAAGAATGTTGAGAGCATATTACTAACAGAGGTAAGAATTTTAAGAAGTAAGCAACTATGCCATGAGATGTGACAGAGCTACTGACTGAGAGAATGATGAAAATGCTCCTGGAATTTTTTTTTTAAGATTATATTTGTTTACTTGACAGAGAGACACACAGCAAGAAAGGGAACACAAGCAGGGGGAGTGGGAGAGTGAGAATCAGGCCTTCCGCAGAGCAGGGAGCCCGATGCGGGGCTCGATCCCAGGACTCTGGCATCATGACCTGAACCAAAGGCAGGCTCTTAAAAACTGAGCCATCCAGGTGCCCCAAGAAATACTGTCAGTAAACCGCAGCTTTATACTTTAGGAAACAGTTCACTGACTTGCATTAGCTTTTTATTTTCCATGTTATGTAGTGCATTCATGTTTGTCATACTGTTTTTTATAAACTTTTCAGTGTGCTCTCTCCCTAGGATGTTGCAGAACCATAAGTGTGCCTAAACCTGCTGTATTCTTCATTGCTTTCAGGGTAGTGTAGAATCTAGAACTTTTTTATTCTATCAACTATTTCAACAAAATAATGGATCTGCCTTTTTGTCTCTCCTTCCAGTTGTTTGCCCCTAGGAAGTTACTGGAAGGATTAATGTATGTTTAATGGGACAAAATAGCATTGCTAAATTTTAGTAGAAACTGGGTTAGAGCCATTGGAGAAACATCTCCTCTATGCTTGTAGACCTCCCTGAGTGCTTGAACCTGGCCAGATAGAGAAAGCACATGAGGTGATTATTGGTCGCAAGCTGTCATTCTCCCCCTTTATCTGCCCATTTCTCCTTCTACTCTCACCTCCTCTTAATTGCTTTTTCTTGCCTAAATCATAATTTTTCTAGTAGCATTTAAAGACATTGTTACCTACTGGTAGTTGTATGGTAATTTAATTGTGATTTATACTACACACTGAGAACTAATAGCCCTCCCTCCATCCCCCCAAACAAACAAACTGATTACACTGCTAGCAAGAATGGCTTCATAACAATTTAGTAAGTCCTTGGTTCATTCTTTCAGGAGAAAGTAGCCGAAATAAACAGTTATTACTCAAGTAACTTTGAGATGTTTTTTGAATGATCAGTTTATTGTTACAATTTTGTTTTAATTATAGGTGAAGTTAAAATGAACTATTTGGGCAAACCGTATGTAGCCATGGTTACCACATACCAAATGGCAGTTCTTCTTGCCTTTAACAACAGTGAAACTGTCAGCTATAAAGAGCTTCAGGACAGCACTCAGATGAATGAAAAGGAACTGACAAAAACAATCAAATCATTACTTGATGTGAAAATGATTAACCATGATTCAGAAAAGGTATGGGGTGGTACCTCAAGGAATTTAAGCATTATAAACATTTTATCTTTTTCGTGAGATGTTCTGAGTTTTTAAAGTGAGGTTATAATTGGTAATGCCCTTTGTATTTTGTGTTAGCACTTGAGTCAGCTAACAATACTGCAGACTCCTGACAGCTATGAGTTTCTGGAATCACAGAGAAGTTGGTGCCTATGTGCACTTTATAGTTTGATTTCATTTGTCCTGTACTGTGACAGTGTACTGAAAATTGTGAAAGAATTGCCATCAGGTGGTTTCTGATTAACTGATGATGAAAACTATAGTGTTTCACTGTTTCATGTGTTTAATTGATATTTAATTACATAGTTCTGTAATAGGAAATGACCACCTATTGATATTTGCATGCATAGTTAGCTTGTGTGGCCGTCCTAAATGCTCTCACTCTCCTGTCCCTTCATTCCAGGATTCAACTAATAACCACCATATGTTTGTACTCCCTGTCACAAGAATAGCAAGCTAATAATGTACTTCTTTTCTTTTTAGCTTTTTTTCCTAGTAACGAGTTTTTGTTACTGTTATAATATATCTTGGATATTTAAGTGGTTCAGAAGCAACAGATGTGAGTTAAATCTCCTAAGCCAAATTATGCCTATGAGAAAAAATTCTTGTAAATGAGGTGTCATTTTTATTTTGGCGAAGTTAATAGCCTACTATTTCTGTCCTCAATTCATTTAATTGATGATTTTTTAAAAAGATTTATTTATTTGAAGGGGGTGGGAGGAGCAGAGGGAGAAGAGAATCCTAAGCAGACTCCCTGCTGAGTGCAAAGCCCAACATGGGGCTCAGTCTCATGACTCTGAGATCATGACCTGAGTGAAACCAAGAGTCAGACATTTAACTGCTTCACCCAGGTGCTCCTAATTGATGGTATTTTGTAGCCTATAACTGAACAGCTTTAAATGGCATATATTCTGAAATTCAAATCAAGCTTTTCTTAATACTGAGAAATGATTAATTTTTCTGCCTTCACAGTCCTAACAAAGTACTAAATTCTTAATATTTTAATTAAGTAATTATAAGTTAAGCATGATATTTTTAAAACCTAAAGTTTGTTTAAATTTGTAAGCTAAATTAAGTGTCTAAGAAGTTGTAAAGTTTTCTAAAATGTATTACTTTAGCTGCCCAGGAATGTACAAAATATAGATTCTTGTTTGCACATTAAATTTTAATTATGAATCTGCCGTGTTCCTTAGCAGAACTTCATAGCTTATTATTGAGAATGAGTTCATTTGCCAAGTGCTTTTTGATCCTGCTGATGAGAAAACTCACTGTATGATCAGAGTGGCTTTTTTTAGCCTGATAGAGTTGTGATTATAAAAATTAGCTTAACAACTTTAACTTGAGAAAAGGCCACTTGCTTCAGGTAGATTGAATAAAACATGACTTCAAGGGTAAACTTCATCAGAACCACACAGGGTCATGTGTGCCACTGGAAACTACTTCTATCGTCCAGTTATTTATAATCTGTATTTTGTTATTACAACACTTTAAAAGACATTGGTTGCTTACTTTTTCAAAATGGGGTGATAGAAAAACTATGAGCCTAGTAGTTCATAAAAATTAAAATGTTAAATTCTGTTTAAGCCAATGAGTTTTGATTGTTTATCCAATGCTTACATATAATAGTCTGGCTAGGAAATAGCTTATTTCTAAATCTAAACAGATTAAAATTCAAGTTAAAATTAGAATTGTTTTTTGCTTCTTTCTTTCTTTGATAGAAGACAGTTACTTTTCTTTTAAATAATTCTTTATAGTGTGAAATTAGTCTTCCTTAGTCATTTAAATTTATGGCACATTATTTGCAGCAACTCTTATTTAATGATTTTAATTTTTATAAACAAATGAATTATTTTTAATTGTAGGAAGACATTGATGCAGAATCTTCATTTTCATTAAATATGAACTTTAGCAGTAAAAGAACAAAATTTAAAATTACTACATCAATGCAGAAAGACACACCACAAGTAAGTGATTTTTAATGTCATTCTTTTGGAAAGATTTGAGCATTGGACTTCAGGAGTGGTAACTGAGATAATGCAAAACTTTGCACATCAAAATTAATAATGTGATGCATTTTTTCTGGTTTATTCTCTGAATTTACTAATCCTCCAAGCAAAACCACTGCCAGTATCTTAGATTATAAAAATAGTAATATAATGAGTATCTAAGGAAAAAGGTTTTACACTATAATCATACTTACTTTTAGACTATATTAAAATGTGGAGTGTTGCTTGGATTCTTCACAAAAATTTTTACCTTGAGTAGTAATATAATGTCGCATATCTTTCATTTGTAAAATAAGGGAAAGCTTTATCACATTTTTAAAGAAAAGTTGGTAGAAATGTTTCTCAGAATTTCATGTGCAAATGAACTACTTGGGATCTTGTTGATGCTCAGAGTATGATCTAGTAATGTCCAGAGTAGGGTTCAAACTACCAGATGAGCTGATTTGGAAGGTGAACATCTGCTGTTGATCTTTTAACTCAGTAATGATTATTGCTTTGTTATGGGATAGCCTGGTAATGTCACTTAAGTTTCTTGATTACCTTCTATGTGCCACCCTATCCTTGGTCAGGATGTAAAGTTACATAAGATGTCAGTCCTTCTCCAGGAGCTTACTCCCTCACCGGGAGACCAGTGTTAGCTAATTGTTAATTAAATTTGAACCCTAAAATGTTTGTGATCCCATTTTCTCTACACTAGTGAATACTAATTTGTAATTTGTGGATTGTAGTTTATCTTTTATTTTTAAAAATTTTATTTATTTACTTATTTGAGGGGAGAGCAGCAGAGAAAGAGCGAGAGAGAATCTCAAGGAGAAATCTTGAAAATTAACTGTTCTGTGTCATTTAGGTTCTACTTTATTGCTTGTTTACATGAAATACATTTTACAAGAGTGTTAATCTTTTTTTATAACCTTCCAACTTTAACCCTAGAAATCAGAAATAACTCACTGTAGATACTCGTTTGGTAATGGTTATGTGATAATGGGCACATGATAACTGTATAATTTGATGCTCGGTATTGATAGGAAGTTTGTGTAAAGTCACTGATAAAATGAATTATGAAAGGTTCAATGACTTAATGTCTCATTTGCTTTTTTTTTTTTCCCCTGTGAAACAGGAAATGGAGCAGACTAGAAGTGCCGTAGATGAGGACCGGAAAATGTATCTCCAGGCTGCTATAGTTCGTATCATGAAAGCACGAAAAGTACTTCGTCATAATGCCCTTATTCAAGAGGTAAAAGGAGGGGAAGCCCTCAAGGCTTTTTGGGGTAACCAGTATTATCAGTGAATGGATTAGGAATGTTTCTTTCTCAAATGATACATAAATAATAGGATTCCAAAAGAGCATAAAGAAATGCCTCATTACTTAATGACAGCAGTACTTACTTATAATTTCAGTATTAAGTTCAAGTTTGCTTTGGCTCAGATTTAGAGGCCTAAAGTTCACCAGTATTTTGAGCCTTCTGTCCAGTTACTGCAGGAAATTGATGATTTCAAATATTCATTCATTTCATCAACATACGAGTGTCTACATGTGATCTAGTGCTGTGCTAGTCATTAGGGATATGATGCAGAGTAACCCAAGATGTGGTTCCTGCCTTTTTGGAGTTCACCTTCTATTAGGGAAGAACTGTATTAGTGAAATAGTATGCAAGCAAAATATAAAATTACATTAACATGCACTGAAAAAGAGCTACAGTAGTTATAAGAATGTACACGAAAGTACTGACTCATGGGATGTTGGGGAAAGCTTTCTTGTTTAGTTCAGCTAGGACCTGGAAGGTGAGTGAGGTTAACTAGGAGCTGGAGCGTGTGGATGTGTATTTAGATAGATGAATTAATTTATAGTTTAATTTAGTTATGGATGTATATTATTGGATTTTTCTCCGTGTTCTGCTTTGTAATTCCTTCACAACAGAAACATTAGGCTTTTTCCTTATTTTGCATTAAATTTTTTTTGTCATCAACCTTGAGCTCATTGTTTCCTCTCTCCTTGTGCACTGCCATCCGAGCTTAAAAAATTCAGCACTGTTCATGAGATTCATTTGCTTGATGTATCACATCCATCCATTTAGGATGATTTTATTCATTTTAATCAGTATGATTTCATAACTACTTTAAGTACATTTTCCCCATATGGGTTAGGTCTGTTTGATGGAACCTCAGTACATCAGAGGCACTTTCACAGCTGATTGGTTAAAAGTAATTATTTATAGCTGACTAATTAACAGTACTTTGACATCCATGTCTCTCTTACACAGGTGATTAGCCAGTCAAGAGCTAGGTTTAATCCTAGTATCAGCATGATTAAGAAGTGTATTGAAGTTCTGATAGACAAACAGTACATCGAGCGCAGTCAAGCGTCTGCAGATGAATACAGTTACGTAGCGTGATGTCGCTCTCCTCTAGTGTGGGTGTGAGAAGATCATTGCCATCACCATTTGGTGTGTTCCTGTGGGAAAAAGCAGGCCTGTGCCTCCATAATTTGGTCATTTGGCAGCCCCTGTTTTTCTGCTGTTTACAACATCACCAGTGCCACGTCATGAGCGTCAGAGAAAATGCCTAGAGATATGTCAAGCTCATGTCATTATGACATTTCTTAAAACTTTATTAAAAGAATGAGTGAAGTATTGATGAAATGTGGAAATTTGGTTGGGTACCATGCTTTTTCTCCCCTTCACGTTTGCAGTTGATGTGTTTTTTTTTTAATGTATCTTAAAGGACATAAAATAAAAAACTTAAATATTGTAATATGACAGATAACCTAATAATTGTATCTACATTAAAATGACAAACATGATATTGCTGCTTGTCAAATAAAAAAATAAAGAAATAGAATGCCTTTTTTTATGTGGATGGAGTATCACACATACTAGTATATATATAAATGTTCTCATGAGTTATCAAAGCAGCTAATGCAGCTCTAGTAGCATTTTTATCCAAATGATTTAATTCACTTTTACTCCTACTTAAGTCCTACATGAAAGATGTTTAGATTGTTGTATTTGGATGCATAAAAATGCATTCAACATAAAGAATGTTTTATTTTCATGGATTGGAACTGCGTTGGATATGAGTGTTTCGAATGTTGAGGATTTTATTCTATCAAGAGTTTCTGGTGATAACGCTAACACCCAGAAATAAAGGATGAGGAGAATATGTGGTGGCCTCCAGTATGGCATAGAAAGAGTTTCTCATTCAAAATTTGTCTTCTGTTTTCGTAATACCTTAATTCTAATATAGACAAATACCCCAGCTCTCTTACCTCCCATTCTACCCTTCTCTGAGTTGTAGGAGATCCTGGGATACCAGTGTATTCTTTCCATTCTCCTACCTATATATTACCCTTACACCCCCTAACATTTTGACACTGAATTCACTCTCACAAGTCACAGGCGTGCTTAGCAGTGCGTACATAACCTAAATACTGTTTTGGGGTGGGTTTTTTTTTTTTTTTTTGGTCTGTATGGTGCATTACACCAGGTGCCACTTATATAGAGACGTGAAATTCCGCTATTTTGTTTATTTTATATATATGTTAACAGCAGTATTAGAATACTCTGGTCT
>ML108162.1:18405-33280 GCA_003697995.1 Taxidea taxus jeffersonii | reverse complement strand
TGGCTTATGGGGCACCTGGGTGGCTCAGTGGGTTAAGCCCCTGCCTTCGGCTCAGGTCATGATCCCAGGGTCCTGGGATCGAGCCCCGCATCAGGCTCCCTGCTCACCGGGGAGCCTGCTTCCCCCTTCTCTCTCTGCCTTTCTCTTGTGATCTTTCTCTCTCTCAAATACATAAATAAAATTTAAAAAAAAAAACCAAAAACTTGGCTTATAGCTGATCCATGGCAAAGGATACTTGTAAATTTAATATTTTACATTCACATTTACAGCTATAGAATATTTACTTCAAGTATATATACTTAACGCAAACCTGTGTTCAGTTAAAATTTCTCCAGCTAGGGACGTCTGGGTGGCTCAGTTGGTTAAGCGGCTGCCTTCGGCTCAGGTCGTGATCCCAGCGTCCTGGGATTGAGTCCCGCATCGGGCTCCTTGCTCGGCAGGGAGCCTGCTTCTCCCTCTGCCTCTGCCTGCCTCTCTGTCTGCCTGTGCTCTCTTTCTCTCTCTCTCTCTGACAAATAAATAAAATATTTAAAAAAATTTCTCCAGCTATATAGTAGCAATAGATAATTTATTGAGCTCTTAATTTTGGTTCCTAGTACACCACCTTGGTTGAGTGAGGTCAAAGTAAAGATGTGAACTTTTAAAGTACTAGTCCTAAGGGCAGTTGTGCATAGACTGTAGCTAAATGAGTAGAGATAATATGGAGAGGCCCACTGGTTGAAGTTCATGAAGCATGTCTAAAGCTGATGCAATCAAATTAGGCAACTCTTATGATACATATACTATCCCATGGGCTAGAATTCATTAAAGGTAGGATTCACTGATGGGGAGAAGCCCCTTTCACATGAAATGACTATACCACACAGGAAATTCTAAGGATTTTTCCTTCCCCTGCTCTCCAGAGGTCCATAGTTCAGCCAATTCACCTTTCATCATCTAACATTTACTGGTGCCAGCGTATTACGTGGGTAATATCGTTGCAGTGACAAGCAAAAAAGATTCAGTCTGTGCCAACACAGAGCTTTTAGACTTGTAGCAATCAGTCATAAATATGCTGTTTCTAGTGTAAGTGCTTGTGAAGGAAAACCCTGGGTACCCTGGGGAGAGTTGCTTAAGAGAAGTTAGAAGGGCAGAAAATGAAAGCAGGAGAGCATATTTAAATAGTAACAGTGAAGATCAGGTAAGAAGTAGCAGCCATAATCTAAGAACCAAAATACCTCTGTGGATGAATTATGTGGATTTTATGCAGGGGAGTTACATTTGCAAAAAAAAAAAAAAAAGGTGGTAGGTGCATGAGTAAAATGGAAATACTCATTTTATTATGCTTTATGGTGTATACATTTATTTTTTTTTCCTTCGGTGTTTGCGAACTATTTCAAAGTACTGTTTGCAAATTTGAGTGGAAAATGAATAACCTGCATTAATGTGAAGAATAGACTCTAGAGGGATGTTGGTGGATATTGTGGATACTTGGGAGACCATGGTGAGGTGAGCAGTTACGGTGGTGGTGGCAGCAGCCATCTCCAGAGGAATAAAGTAAATAAAGCTGATATGACTTGATAATGGGTTGGGCTAGGGTGAATGAGGAAAGGGGTGAGCCAAAGATGGCTTGTAGATTTTTGGCTTTCACAACTAATGCCATTTAGTGAGTTAGAGGAGGCCTGGAACATGATGAGCTTGGTTATAACACCTTGCATTCGATGTGCTTTTGAGATAACCAAATGGAACAGGTAGTTGGTTCTACCGTCTGAAACCGCTTTGTAGAGCCTCCTGCCATGAATCTTAGAAACCATTCCCTACAGGCGTTTTGATGCATTCTCATTTCATTGACTTTTTTGCCACGAATTAACAGTGTCCAGCTTAAATGTGATTAGAGGTAAACATTTATTACCACACGAATGTATACATATATATTGAATCATAAAAACAAGAATGAAAAGGGATGAGACTATTTAGTAGTTTATACCCGTTCTAGGGTTTCTTTCTATACTTTGGTGGGTGATCTTTGTTATCCCACTTGGAGGCAAGGACAAGTTTATGGAAGTGGGGTAACCGAGCCAGAAGTAAATCTGCTGTATGATTATTTCTTACATTCACAAATCTTTGTCAGCTACTAGTTACACACTGCCCTTTAGGGAGAAATACATCAGTATTTTACATTCTCCTGACAAGCTTAACAATACCATTTTTCAGCAAGAATTAGGAACCTTTGGGAACCAACTTGTAGAAAAGAACTTGAGCATGAAAGGAAGGGTTTTTCCATTTTTATTTATTTTCTTTTTCTCCATTGTTAGTGGCTTACTATTTATAGTTACAATAGTTGAGGAATTAGAGGTTGTGTTGAAGATAGCAGTCCTGGGAGCAGGTAAAGTTGGTGGGTTAGCCAGATTGATATTTTCCTTGGAAGGATTTTGGTGTTACAGGGAAGAGATGAAAAATTTCTGGTCTTAACAACTAGCTCATGAGACTATCCCTAGCACTGCACTCAGTCATCTGTTGAGAGCCTCAACTTCTTCAAGTAGGTGGGTTTTACCTATTAGTTTGTCTCTTAGGGAGGAAAGGACAGACATGATAAGCAAAGATCTTTCAGTAGAAACAAACTGGGTTAGCATAAACTGTACCTAATATTCGGCCCAAGGAGCCAACTGATGCAGTAGAAATATTCTGACATTAAAGGAAAAGTTGATGCTGAAAAGAAAAAACAAAAAAGCTGGTTTAGTATTTTAGTTTATATAGTGCTGAAGCGACAATTTAAATCTATGCTATGAGGTAAATATCTGGGATTCCTTGTTTAGATTGTATATTTCAAAATAACCATGTCTCCATGTTGACAGCCGAGATGAAGATCTCCAGCCACTTGGTAAACTGGAAATACAGGGTATAAGAAGGCATCAGAAAGGAGCATGCTCTCCCCACTTGTAAACTATGTGCTTGATCCTGGTTGGGGCCACCCTGCCCACTGCTCCACATAACAGGGAAGAGTGGCACTCAGAGTAAGGAAGAGGTATCCATGGCCTAACACCCAACTTTTTTGTGCTTGTATTGACCCATGTTTGAATGGAGGGAACCAGTTTGCATTCCATAGGAGATTGTCCCCTTGGGAGGCCAAGCATAGCTCTGAAGAGGTTAGGCTCACTGCTGGCCCAGTAATTTAAATCCAAGCTGATTAGATCCAAAAGTTCAGAGACCAGGGGAAGAGCTTGAGGCAACTAATGTGGGATTCTCTGTGAAGCAGAGATGAAGAAACAGCTACCTGATTCATTTTTGTCCCTAGTAAGACTATCAAACCTATTAGGGATGACTTATAAAAGGGCAAGCAAGTGGCCAACTAAGGAATCTCATGAAACACAGGGGAGCACAGTAGTAGAGTGCTATGGTTTCTGAAAATACACTAGAGAAATACAGTGAAGTGTGATATGAACTGGGAATTAGGGTAAGTCCTCTTGTGTAAGTGTTTACTTTGTTAACTTCTGCTGTGGCCATATATGCTCATTTTTATGAGAATGACATATTGTATTTTGGCTACATATTGAGTAAATTCACTCTTACTCTATTGGGTTGGATAGTGTCCCCAGTGTCTCCCCCCCCCCCCCCCCCCCCCCCCGCCAAATTCCTATCTCCCCAGAATCCAGAATCTGAATGTGACCCTTTTTGGCAATAGGGTCTTTGCAGTTGTAATAAAGTTATGATGAGGCCATCCTGGGTTTGTGTGGGCCCTAATATATTGACTGGTGTCCTTCTAAGTAAATGGAAATTTGGACACAGACACACAGGAAAGACCATGTGAAGATGGAGGCAGAGATTGGAAGGTGAAGCAACAAGCCAAGAACATCAGGGATTGCTGGGGGGCACCAGAAACTGAAAAGACAAGGAAGAGAGCACCAACACCTTGGTTTTGGACTTCCGGCCTCTAGAATTGTGAGTGAATAAATTTTGTTGTTTTAAGCCACCAGGTTTATGGTGCTCTGCTTCCCTTTTATATATTTTTTAAATGGGTTTGTTTAAAATTGTTTTCTGGGCTTTTAATATTTTAAATAGTTTACATTTTAGCTAGGAGATTATATTTTCATATAAAAGCTAACTAAACACGATTTTTCCTTAAGAGGACGTAGAGAAAATAATTCCCAAAGAATCACCATTTACCAGGTGATGAATATATACACAAAAAGCCAAATGCTCACCTGCAGATATGATTGATTAACATATTTGGGTAGAAAGTTGTTCTTAAACCTTGTATGCAATTGGATGTGACCCTATAAACTGCACTGCTCTCTAGACAGCTTCACTTCTGCTTCTGCTGCATCTTCATGGAAATCACATTACTGATCCCACACATACCAGGAGAAAATAAGGAAAACTTGGAGCAAATCCAAGTCCATGGTAAGAACTATACAAAAAAGGCCTCCACCAGTGGTATGTAGCATCCTATTTTTGTGTAAAGTGAGGCACATAACATGAAGAAACAGGAAAAACTCTGGTTAGATCCAGCATGCATCTATGGTCATGTTTACTAATTATTTGCTGGAAAAGGGCAACCAGTTTTCCAGAAAGCAGTCTTTGTTGATTCTTCCTCTTCTCCTCAATCTCTAATGTAGGAGTGTCTTTTGGTTCAGTCCTTGGACTTTCTATCTACAATCACCCTTTTTAGGTGAACTCACCCAGTGCAATGGCTTAAATGCTGGCGACATACTAGTGACATCGAAAATAATAACTTCCAGTCCAGGCCTCTCTCCCACATTCCAGAAGTGTATGTCCAATGACCAACTCAGTCTCTGTAGCTGGATGGCCAATGAACATCTCTGGTTCAACATATCCAAAACTAAACTTCTGGTCTTCCTCCTGCAACGCCATTCATGTTCTACTTATAGCCTTTCCCGTCTCCACTGATGGCAACTCCTTCCTTCTAGTTTCTCAGGCCAAACCTTAGAGTTTTCTTACTCTTTTTCTCATGTCCCACTTGTTTGTCTCTATGTTCAGAGCATATTCCGAATCTGGCAGATGGGTTGCACTAGAGACAGTGACAGTATGCCAGCAGAGCAGCAGGTATATGTATCAAGGAGTAGACTGCAGATAAGCATATCAGCATGGCTGGAGGCAAGGGACACTCAGCAGTATGGAAAGCAGAACTTGCATCAGCAAAGGAGTCAGCAGATATCAGGGCCCAGCTATGGAGTCTGGAATGTGCAAGCCAAGTCCTAGCATTTTTATAACAGAGATGTGTACAAGAAGCAAGACAAAACCTCAGTTAACCCAAGTGGAGCCAGCCTAAAAGTCTCAGAGATAGGAAGAAGTTCACTCATCAGAAATGGGCACCAGACAAGCCTGAACTAGCAGTGCTGGACTATAGATCCCTTCTACCGCAGGGATTTGGTCTGGAGGCAGGAATGGGGCTACATCTGCAAAGAAAGTCAAGAGGCCCCAATTTGGAGAGACTGGGATACTGGGGTGATAGTAAAGCTGGTCTAACACATTCTAACGAGATTACCAAGGAAATTTGTTTCTGATATGCTCTGATTCCAAACAAGGAGGGCAGATATTTGAGTGTATGTACTGAGGACCTCGAGTTCCCAGACTTGTGTCTTATGAGCCCCAGTAGGCTTAATGCACAGTTAGATTGGCCTTAACAGTGAAATAGTTAAACCTCATACTGAAAAATCCCCTTCCATATGTTTTTGGCTTAAATGAAATAGCTTTGTCTTTCATGTGCAGCAGAAATACCCAAGGAAACACCTCCAGTTCTCCAGGTTAGAGTGTAAACATTCTAGATGTTCCTTTTGTAAGTCAAATGAAAGGAACCTCCAGAATCTGTAGAAGAATTGGTAACATGAGAGATAACAAATGCTATCTGGTTTGGTTTCTTCTTCCTAGAAGGAAAAAGACTGAGAGCATCTTTTTCTTGACACCAGGCTGAAATTGCTTGGACAACCAAAAATCTGTTTTCCTAGAACTGAAGAAGTGTTACAGGTTTCTATGCCACTGTGAGTTGAGGGGTCTGGAAAAATCTCTGGCCAAAACCACTTTCGAAACATCACCCTCACCTCAGTGTCTAAAATTTCTCTATTCAAGGCTCCTTTGGATTTGAGTAAAAATTCCTGGTTATTGTGCAAACTGGTTTTCAGAGAGGGCTCATGTATTTCAGAATGCCTCTGCTTTTCCACCAGATGAACACAGCAAGCTACATTTCTATCTGCCTAAAGGAGTCAGGTCACAAATCTTGAGCTCTGGTGGAAGGAGACCATCTGAAGCGTTCTAGAGTTGGGAGGATCAGCCCAAGAGACTGTCAGGAAAAGGCAGGGACACTGGGAGAAAGCAGGAATTGGGGAAAAAAAATGTTTCCCAGAGATGCTGTTTGGGAGGAAAATGAATTATGGACATCTGTGGCAGGAGGGAACTAGGGTCACAGTGAAGGCCAAGAAACAGACTGTCACACTGGGGAGCCACATGGGGAAGATGAATCCCCATAACATTTGGCTTTGATAGTGAGAAGGGCTGAATTTTGTGAGTTCTTACAATGAGCAGGACTTAAAGTCTGGAATTTAAAAAAAATTTGTGTACTCAATCTAGGATGGTCCAGAGGGCATTAAGAAGTGGAGTCCTGCTCTTAAAAAGACAGCATGATACAGAGTCAGCAGAGATAAAGAGATGCAGTGTAGAAGCATCAATTTGAAAAATGCCTGGGTCACACGGGAGAGAGAGTGATTTTTCTCCTCTCAGAGCATGTCCCAGAGAGACAGAATGATGGGAATGCCTCTCCAGGAACAAAGGATCTGACAGGTGTCATTCCCCCCCCCCACCCCCAGCATAAACATACAGCCACCTGCAGGAATCACTGCAGTGCCCACACTTGCTGCCTAACTTGCTTACACCAAGTTCCATGCCCCTATGCTTCACTGAATTCTCCCTTCCCAGTCATGCTTGCTTCCGCTGTGGTACTATGGGGCCCTTCTCATAGAAGACTGATGCAAACCTCACCAGCAATAGGTTTCCTGATCCATAACTTTTGTGGGGCCTCAATTCCAGCAGTGGTGGCATCAGGTCTTATTTAGCAAACAGACCAGTGCACACCTTGTTAAAATTTCTCCCACCCAGCCAGGTACCAAACTGTCCAAAACAGGCAGAAAGAGCTTCTGCAGATGAATGGACTGAAGGAAAAATCAGCCAGGACTCAACAGCAAGGCACATACAACACACATAGGAGACACTTCCTGAAGTGCCAGGTCCTAGGGAATGGGACACTGCACCGCAGAGCACTACAGGACATCTGCATAAGGACATTCAAGAGCTGGAGGCTTAGCTGATATTTCTAACACACAGAAATGGACACAGAGTGTTGGACAAAATGAGGAGACAGAGGAATATGTTCCAAATGAAAGAACAGGACCACACCATAGCGAGAGACCCAAGTGAAATGAATAAAAGTAATACACATGATAGAAATTCAAAGTAATGATCATAAAGTTACCAGACTTGAGAAAAAGTAGAGGACATCAGCGATATCCTTAACAAAGAGATAAAAAGAAACCAATCAGAAATTAAGAACACAATAAATGAAATTAAAAATACATTTGATGGAATAAATAGCAACTTAGAGGAAATAATGAATTAATGACCTGGAAGAATGAGTAATGGAAATTAAGCAAGCAGGGCAAATGGGAGAAAGAATTATGGAAAATGAGAATAGACTTAGGGAACTCAGTGACTCCATCAAGCATAAAAACATTTGCATGATAAGGGGCATAGAATAAGAAGAGAGAGAAAAGGGAGTAGAAAAATTATTTGATGAGTTAATAGTTGGAAAATGTCCTAATCTGAAGAAGGAAACAGATATCCAGACCCAGGAGGCACAGAGAGCCCCCCAAAAATCAACCCAAGGAGGTCCACACCAAAACACATTAATTAAAATAGCAAAAGCAGTGATAAAGGAAAAAAAAAAAAAAAAAGCAACAAGAGAAAAGATGTCAGTTACATAAAAGGGAAACTCCATAAGGCTATCAGCAATTTTTCAATAGAAACTTTGCATGTTAGAAGGGAGGGACATGATCTATTCAAAGTGCTGAAAGGGAAAAGTCTGCAGCCCAAAAAACTATCCAGCATGGATATCATTCAGAATAGAAGGAGAGATAAAGAGTTTCCCAAACAAAAGTTTAAGTTCATGACCACTAAACCAGTCCTACAAGAAATATTAAAAGTAACTCTTTGTGTGGAAAGGAAAGACTATAAATGAGTATGAAAAGTAAAAACCACAAAAGCAGTAATAGTATTTCTGTTAAAAAAAAAAAGTCAAGGGATTCATAAAATAAGAGACATAATATAGGACACCATATACCTAAAACATTGGGGTGGAGAGTAAAGAATGGGTTCAAATTTAAGTGACCATTAACTTAATACAGACTGCTATATACCAAAGATGTTATATACAAACTGAAAAGTAACCACAAATCAAAAGCTAGTAATAGATATGCAAAGAACAAAGAGAAAGGAATCCAAATATACCACTAAAAAAAGCCAGCAAACCATGAAAGAGAGTGAGAAGAAAAGATCAGAGAAAAACTACAAAAACAACTGCAAAACAAGTAACAAAATGGCAGTAAGTACATACCAATAATTACTTTGAATGTGAATGGACTAAATGCTTCAATCAAAAGACATAAAGGAGATGCTTGGGTGGCTCAGTCAGTTAAACATCTGCCTTTGGCACAGTCATGATCCCAGGGGCATGGGATCGAGTCCCTCACTGGGATCCTTGCTCAGCAGGGAGCCTGCTTCTCCCTCTGTCTGCTTCTCCCCCTATTTGTGTTCTCTCTCTCTCTCTCTGTCAAATAAATAAATAAAATCTTTAAAAAAAAAGACATAAGGTGACAGATACAAAAACAAGAACTGTCTTGTTCTGCTGCCTACAAGAGACTCATTTCAGACTCATTTCAATCTGCAGGTGTCTGCAGAAACTGTTCTAAGGGGGAATTTTATAGCAATACAGACCTACCTTAAGAAGCAAGAACAATCTCCAATAAACAACTGAAGACTACACCTAAGGGAACTAGAAGAAGAACAACAAACAAATCTCTAAACCAGCAGAAAGAAGGAAATAATATAAATTGGAACAAAAATAAATAATATGGAAACTGAAAAAACAATAGAACAGATCAATGAAACCAGGAGCTGTTTCTTTCAAAAGATCAACTTCTAGTCAGACTCATGAAAAAAAAGAGAGAGAACCTAAATAAACAAAATCAGTAATGAAAGAGGAGAAATAACAACCAACACCACAGAAATACAAATAACTGTAAGAAACTATAAATGAAAAATTACATGCCAACAAATTGGACAACCTAGAAGAAATGTATAAATTCCTAGAAACATATAAACTACCAATACTGAAGCAGGAAGAAATAGGAAATTTGAACAGACCAATAACCAGCAACGAAATTGAATCAGTAATCAAGAAAACTCCCAAAAAACAAAAGTCCAGGACCAGATGGCTTCTCAGGTGAATACTACCAAATATTTAAAGAATAATTAATGCCCATTCTTTTCAAAGTAGTCAAAAAATAGAAAGAAAAATTCCAAATTCATTCTATGAATTTGGTATCATCCTAATACCAAGCCAGTAAAGACACACACAAAAAGAGAACTGCAGGACAGTATCTCTGCTGAACACAGATGCAAAAATCCTCAACAACATACCAGCAAACCAAACCCATTGAAAAATCATCCACCACAATTAACTAGGACTTATTCCTGGGATGTAAGGGTGTTCATCATTCACTAAATCAATCAACATGATACATACCATTAATAAGAGAAAAGATAAAAAACATATGATCATTTCAATGGAAGCAGAAAAAGCATTTGACAAAGTACAATGTCTATTCATGATAAAAACATTCAACAAAGTAGTGTTAGAGGGAATGTACCTCAACACGATAAAGGCCTTATATAGGGGCACCTGAGTGGCTCAGTGGGTTGAAGCCTCTGCCTTTGGCTCAGGTCATGATCCCAGGTTCCTGGGATCGAGCCCCACATCGGGCTCTCTGCTCGGCAGGGAGCCTGCTTCCCCCTCTCACTCTGCCTGCCTCTCTGCCTACTTGTGATCTGTCAAATACATAAATAAATAAAATCTTAAAAAAATAAAGGCATTGGGATGCCTGGGTGGCTCAGTTGGTTAAGCAGCTGCCTTCAGCTTGGGTCATGATCCCAGTGTCCTGGGATTGAGTCCCACATCGGGCTCCTTGCTCGGCAGGGAGCCTGCTTCTCCCTCTGCCTCTGCCTGCCACTCTGTCTGCCTGTGCTCGCGTGGTCTCTCTCTCTCTCTAATAAATAAATAAAATCTTAAAAAAAAATAAAGGCATTATATGAAAAACCCACAGTGAACATCATGCTCAATGGAGAAAAACTGAGAGCTTTTTCCCTGAGGTCAGGAACAAGACAAGGATGTCCACTCCCACCACTTTTATTCAACATATTGGAAATCCCAGCCATAGCAATTAGACAACAAAAAGAAATAAAAGGCACCTACATTGGTAAGGAAGAGGTAAAACTTTTACTGTGTGCAAATAACATGATACTTTATATAGAAACACTAACCTCTCCACCAAAAACTACTAGAACTAATAAATCAATTCAGTAAAGTCACATGATACAAATTCAATGCACAGAAATCTGTTGCATTCCTATACACTAAAAATGAAGAAGCAGAAAGCGAAGTTAAGAAAACAATCCCATTGGGACGCCTGGGTGGCTCAGTTGGTTAAGCGGCTGCCTTCGGCTCAGGTCATGATCCCAGCATCCTGGGATCGAGTCCCACATTGGGCTCTCTGCTCGGCAGGGAGCCTGCTTCTCCCTCTGCCTCTGCCTGCCTCTCTGTCTGCCTGTGCTCCCTCTCTCTCCCTCTCTCTGACAAATAAAAAAAAAAAAAAGAAAAGAAAACAATCCCATTTATAATTGCACCAAAAAAGATATCTAGGAATAAACTTAGCCAAAGAGGTGAAAGACCTGTTGTACTCTGAAAACTAGAAAACATTGATGAAAGAAATTGAAGATGACACCATGAAATAGAAAGACATTCCATGCTCATGGATTGGAAGAATAAATATATTTTAAAAGTCTATGAAAGTCTGTATCCTACCAATTTAATTCAATCCTTATCCCTATAAAAATACCAAGAGTATTTTTCACAGAACTAGAACAAACAATCCTAAAATTTGTATGCCGGGACACCTGGCTGTCTCAGTTGGTTAAGCGGCTGCCTTCAGCTCAGGTCATAGTCCCAGCATCCTGGGATCGAGTCCCACATCAGGCTCCTTGCTCAGCAGGGAACCTGCTTATCCCTCTGCCTCTGCCTGCCACTTTGCCTGTGCTCCCTCCAGCTCTCTGTCTGACATAAATAAATAAAATCTTTTAAAAAAAAATAAAAAAATAGGGGCACCTGGGTGGCTCAGTGGGTTTAGCCTCTGCCTTCGGCTCGGGTCATGGTCTCAGGGTCCTGGGATCGAGCCCTGCATCGGGCTCTCTGCTCAGCGGGGAGCCTGCTTCCCCCTCTCTCTCTCTGCCTGCCTCTCTGCCTATTTGTGATCTCTCTGTCAAATAAAATAAATAAATAAATAAATAAATAAATAAAAAATAAAATAAAAATTGCATGCAACCAGACAAGACCCCAAATATCCAAAGCAATCTTTAAAAATAAAAACAAAATTGGAGCTATCACAATTTCAGAGTTCAAGTTATATAACAAAGCTGTAGTAATTAAAACAGTATGGTCCTGGCATTAAAAACAGACACATAGATCAATTGAACAGAACAGAAAATCCAGAATAGAATATAAACTCACAATTGTATGGTCAATTAATCTTTGACAAAAGAATAAAGAATATACAATGAGAAAAATTCTCTTCAACGATTGGTGCTGGGAAAACTGGAGGGCTATATGTAAAAGAATGAAATTGAACCATTTTCTTCTACTGTACCAAAAATAAACTCAAAATGGATTGAAGATCTAAACGTAAGACCTGAAAATCATAAAAACCCTTGAAGACAGCACAGGCAGTAATGTCTCTGACATTGGTCAAAGCAACATTTTTTTCTAGATATGTTTCCTGAGGCAAGGCAAATAAAAGCAAAAGTAAACTATTGGGACTACATAAAAATAAAAAGTTTCTGCACAGTGAAGGAAACCATCAACAAAACTAAAAGGCAATCTATGGAATGGGAGATGATAATTACAAAGGACATACACAGTAAAGGGCTTACAAAATATAGAAAGAACTTACACAACACTCAAAAAACTGATAATACAACTAAATATGAGTAGAAGACATGAACAGACATTTCTCCAAAGAAGACATTCAGATGGCCAACAGACACATGAAAAGATGCTCCACATCACTCAACATCACAGAAATGCAAATTAAAGTATAATGCCATATCATCTCACACCTGTCAGAATGGCTAAAATAAAATTTTATTTTTTATTTTTTTAAGATTTTATTTATTTATTAGTTAGAGAGAGTGAGCGAGCACAGGCAGACAGAGAGGCAGGCAGAGGCAGAGGGAGAAGCAGGCTCCCTGCCGAGCAAGGAGCCCGATGTGGGACTCCATCCCAGGATGCTGGGATCATGACCTGAGCCGAAGGCAGCCGCTTAACCAACTGAGCCACCCAGGCGTCCCAAATTTTATTTTTTTAAATAAAATTAAAAAAAAAAACAGAGCAAGTGTTGGCAAGGATATGGAGAAAAAAGCAACCTTCATGCATGGTTGGTGGATGCAGCCTCTGTGGAAAACAGCATGGAGTCTCCTCAAAAAGTTAAAAATACAACTACCATATGATCCAGTAATTGCACCACTGAGTATTCACCCCCAAAATACAAAAACACTAATTCAAATGGATATATGCACCTCTATGTTTATTGTAGCATTATTTACAATAGCCAAATTATGGAAGCAGCCCAAGTGTCCATGGGTAGATGAATAGATAAAGAAGTGGTATATATAAAAAAGAAGTGGTAAATACATACAAAATATTATTCAGTCATAAAAAAGAATAAAATCTTGCTATTTGCAACAGCATGAATGGAGCTAAAGAGTATAATGGTAAGGGGTGCCTGGGTGGCTCAGTGGGTTAAAGCCTCTGCCCTCGGCTCAGGTCATGATCCCAGGGTTCTGGGATCAAGCCCCTTTCATTCATACATGGAATTTAAGAAACGAAACAAATGAGCAAAGGTAAATGAAAGAGACAAACCAAGAAACAGATTCTTAAGTATAGAGAACAAACTGATGGTTACCGAGGAGAGGTGGGCTGGGATATGGGTGAAGTGGGTGAAGGAGATTAAGAGTACACTTACCATGATGAGTGCTGAGTAATGTATAGAATTGTTGAATCACTACATTGTACACTTGAAATTAATATAACACTATATGTTAACAATATGGGGATTAAAATTTTAAAACTTAGTTAAAAAGTATAGGGTTTCATCACAGAATGAGAAAAAATAGTTGTGACTCATACATCAGATAAGGGTCTACTATAAAAAATATATATATGTAATATATATAAAGAATTCTTACAACTCAATAATTAAAAGTCTACTAGCCCAATTTAAAAAGGGCACAATATTTGAACAGACATTTCTCCAAAGAAAATATACAAATGGCCAATAATGCATGAAAAGATGCTCAATATCATTAGTCAGTAGGTAAATGCCAATCAGTGAGATGAGATAACATCCTCTATGCACTAGGATGGCTATGATAACAAACGTTAGTGAAGATGTGGGGAGACAGGAACCCATCACATGAAGAAACGTAAACTGGTGTGGCTGCTTTGGAAAATTTATCAGTTCCACAATAATTTAAAGACGGAATTCCCATGTGATGAGCTGTTCTCTATCTGCCTTGTGGTGATTGTTAGATGGCATTTGTCAAAAGGCATAGAAAAAGAGTGTATATGAGAAAGAGTGAATTTTACTAGGTAAATTAGAAAATAAAGAGAAACGTCCTCCAAAATAACCCTTGGATCAAAAAGAAATAAAAATCAAAATTAAAGATTCTAGAACACTTTGTGCCAAAATATATAGGACACAGGTAAAACTTTTCTTTGTATCCCAAAGGAAAAAATTATAATCTTAAATGCCTTCATTATCGAAGAATAAAAAACAAAAATAAGAAGTAACTTAGCACTCATTCTTATAAGTTAGATGAGAACAATAAAATTAAAAGAAAGTGCAAGAAAGGAATTAAAAGCATTAAAGCTTAAATCAATAAAACAGAAAACCAAATTTTTTTTACAAGGACAACTAAATCCTAGGGCTATTTGGATAACTCAATATGAAGAAATCCCTCACAAGCTGAGAAAGGAAAAGGACATAATCACATATACACAGATATTAAAATAATTTGAAGAGAATGTTTTTTGCAATTCTTTGACAAAAATTGAAAATTTCGAGGTAATGGCTGTTTTCTTAGGAAAAATACAATTGTCAAAATTGACACACAAATAATGGAGCAATTATTACTATAGAAAACATTGGAGAGGCGACTGCCAGTCTGCTAGTCACACACACAGGATTTCACAGTCGAGCTCTATCGAATCCTTAAAGAAGAGTCCATTCCAATGTTATTTAAATTATTCCAAGCCATAAAAGCTAGTTCATCCACTCGTTTATGAATCTTGCCTAATTTATATCAAAGCCCAGTAGACAAATCAAAGAATAAAATTACAGATCAGCCTCCTTTAGGAATACAGATGCAAAAATTACAGAGTAAAATATTAGCAAATTCAATCAAAAAGGTTACCAAGGGGACACCTGGGTGGCTCAGTCAGTTAAGTGTCTGCCTTCAACTTGGATCGTGATCCCAGGGTCCTGAGATTGAGTTCCACATC
>ML108162.1:0-18005 GCA_003697995.1 Taxidea taxus jeffersonii | reverse complement strand
CTCCTCACTTTTCATGTTTGTGAAAAGAATGTGGTCTCTGCTATCCCCGCAGACCCACACAGTGATTAACGTCCCACTTCTGGCTGAATTACCAAGCTGGCAAGCAGCAGGGCAACACGGAAACTCGCTCAAAGATTCCAGCTCTGTTCTCTTCCTTGAACCCAGCAGAGAAACCATCACCCTGAATCCTCCACATTCCAGGGAAGAAAAGACTCTGGGGCTCTAACTGCTGAGTTGTATTTTTGTTGTGATCTAACTCCCTTTGAGGGAAGAAAATGGGAAAAAATGATCATTTGTTCAAGGTGTATCCTTTTTCAATGAATTTTCATCTTTTGTAATTTCAAACATACAAAAATGTTGTGAGCTTAGTATAGGGAACATTGTGATGCCCCCCCCCTTTCAGATACGCCAATTATTTACATTTTGCCCAATTTGCTTTATTATTTTCTCTATGTAAACATTTTCCTCCTGAACAGATTGAGAATAAGCTGCTGACATTATCCCCCCTCCGTAAATATTTCAGTGTGTTCTCTCTCACAGAACAATAATCAGAAGTTTACATTTACATTTACATTTACATACTACTATCTAATTAAAAAACCCATATTCAAGTTTCATACTTTCCTCATCCAGAATCAAAGCGCAGATCATGTACTATCTTTTCTGTTGAGTCTGTTTTAATCTGGAGACTTGTCTCATCTTCCTTTGTCTTTCTTGACCATATTCTTGAAGAGTAGGTGGCAGTTTGGAGGATGTCTCTGAGGGGAAACAGAGCCCCCGGGAACAAGGTGCCGGCTGCCGACCTCAGTGAGGCCCCAGTGCTGTTCTGAGCCGGCCGCACCCTCACAGGAAGGTCTTGGTGTTCTCCTGTTGAACACCAGCAACCTCACAGAACACCCGCAGCCCGGAGGCCACTCTGGGACCGTGCTGGATTATGACAGAAACAGAACCAGCCTATAATCACGTCCAAACACAGACCAAACGTGGCCATTGCCAAAACCACAAAGCAGCAAGCCCTTCCTTCTCCGGCCAGCATGAAGGACTGCTGCCTGGCCAACTACAGCGTTAGCCTGCCCTCCTCGGAGAGAAGACTGTTAAGATGCGCCGTTATAACTCACCCCCGCTTCTCGACAGTGCGCAATCCAAAGCCAGGCCCTGCCTCCTTGAGCCCTCCTCCAAGCCACCCACGTCCCACTCAAATCCCAGAAGCCCTCTCTGACAGCCCCGGACTGAGATCCCCACATCCCAGGGTGTGTGCTCTCCGTCGCCCGGACTATGAGGAAAGCCAGCTCATTCGGTCACAGACGTGCTCCTGTCAGTCTCTGACGCAGGGCATCGACCCCCTCAACTGCTCAGCTGGGGCTTCTCTGATGTTTTCTCATGATTGGGTTCAGGTTCAAGTGGGGTCTGCCAGGCTTCTCCACTCTATTATTATTTTTCCCTTTGTAATTAAGAAGCAGTTTGTGGGGCTACACTCTAAGACCATGTCAAAGACCCTGTTACTCATTAAACTGTCATCCACTGGTAGGCTTGATTCCTCGAAGTCGTGACTCTGGAGGCAGGCTCTGCCGAATGCATAGCATTATCTGCTGAGTTTCTTTGTGGCAGCAATATTGCTGTCCCCAGTGCTGTGATTGATTCAAATTTTGGATTCTCGTACAGGTATAAGGCCTGACTTCTGAAAGGAACTGTGCGGTCTTGGGCCCAGGAGCACCAGACTTGTTTGTGCAGTTTCCAGTCAAGATGAAAATGATCTTAAAACAGTATTTGGTGTAGTTTGTGTTTTCAGGGACTCGAGAGTCTGAAAAAACCTCTTCTCGAATCTTCTTCCCTTTAGCGGGAGAAGAAAACAGTGTGCACTGCCCGGTTAAGGTTCCTAGACAGCTAGGCATTGAGATCCACCCTGTGCCCCACCCTGAGTAAAGGGAAGTTTCCAGAAATGAGCTTTACCAGGATGGGATATCACTTGGGGCGAGCCCAAAGTAGAGGGTCTCGCCAGGCCCAGCATCAGGTTTCCCGGCTGGTTGGTCTGTTGCTTCACCGAGCTCTCCACGCCCTTGTTTGCAAAGGCAGCTGATGAGAAGGGGGGGATGGTGCAGATCCCAACTCCAGGTGCAGACCCCCATTCCAGGGCACAGCTGGGCCTGGGCAGAGCCAGCAGCCCCCACCCGTGCAGGCCTAGGAACCCTCCCCCAGCCCCAGCTGCCTCAGTCCACGCCCAGTGACCCCTGACCCCGCCACTGGAAGAACTTGTCACTCTTTGCTGTAAGTCCCATCACTTCCCAGAGGGGGTCCCAGGAATTAGGAACATTTCTTCCTTCATTCTCATCGGTCAGTCATCTGGAGCTGTTAATTCTCTGTTTTACTCCTGTGACGACTGCTGGAAGATGAACAGAATAAGTCGGGGATTGACCCTCAGTGGTCCTTTTAGTTAATGTCACACCTTGGCTTAAAATGTGCGTCAAAACACGGTGATTACATGGGGCGCCTGGGTGGCTCAGTGGGTTAAGCCTCTGCCTTCGGCTCAGGTCATGATCCCAGGGTCCTGGGATCGAGCCCCGCATCGGGCTCTCTGCTCAGCAGGGAGCCTGCCTCCCCCTCTGTCACTGCCTGCCTCTCTGCCTACTTGTGATCTGTCTGTCAAATAAATACATAAAATCTAAAAAAAAACAACACGGTGATTACAAATTATATGCTAGGCGTGCTATGTGGACATTGTTTTCCTTTTTGTCCCTCATTCCCTTCATGATGGCGGAGCATTGTAATCGGTCTGGCTTTCTTTCTTCCTTTCTTTCTTTTTTTCTTTTTCATTTATTTGAAGCAATCTCAAATTTACAGGAAAGCTGAAAACAGTACCAAAAACCTCTTTTTTTTTTTCTCAATAATTTGTGTTGTTGACCTGACACCCCATTACCTCTAAACACTTTAGCATGTGTTTCCCGCAAAGGGGGATATTTCCCTATACAACCTCAATAATCCCCTGGAAATTAGGAAACTTTAACATTGCATGTTCCTATCATCTAATCCTCAGCCTCCATTTAAGCATGACCCGTTGTTCCACTATGTCCTTCACAGCAGACAGATCTACCTGGGATCACCTGGGGCATGTAGTTGCCACGTCTTTATAGTGTCTTTCAGTCTGAAATAGCTTCTCAGTCTTTCCTTCACTTTTTTTTTTCTTAAGCTTTTTTATTTAAACATATAATGTAACCCCACCACCCTCTCCCAACCCCTCTTCCCCCCACCCCCCTCAGTTTGTTTTATGACATTAAGAGTCTCTTTTGGTTTGTCTCCCTCCCGATCCCATCTTGTTTCATTTTTTCTTTTCCTACCACCTTAACCCCCACCCCCGTTAACAAGTCAGGAAATGACAGATGCTGGCGAGGATGTGGAGAAAGGGGAACCCTCCTACACTGTTGGTGGGAATGCAAACTGGTGCAACCACTCTGGAAAACAGCATGGAGGTTCCTCAGAAAATTGAAAATAGAGCTACCTTATGACCCTGCAATTGCACTACTGGGTATTTACCCTAAAGATACAAATGTAGTGATCCGAAGGGGCACGTGTACCCGAATGTTTATAGCAGCAATGTCCACAATAGCCAAGTTATGGAAAGAACCTAGATGTCCATCAACAGATGAATGGATAAAGAAGAGGTGGTATATATATACAATAGAATACTATGCAGCCATCAGAAGAAATGAAATCTTAACCATTTGCGACAACATGGATGGAAATTTCCTTGACTTTTAAGACCTTGACACTTTTGAAGATTAATAGACCAGTTATTCAGTTACTGAGTGCTTTTCAGTCTGGGTGTGTCTGATGTCTCCTCATTTGTTGTAGCTTTGGTTACTATATATCTTTGGCAGGAACGTTGCACAAGTGATGCCATGTTTTCTTCATGGCATCCCATCAGGTGGACCATGATTCTGATTTTTACCAGGGGACGTCACTATGTTAGCATGGTGTTATGGATGGAACACCCCGCCTGGCTTCCCAGGATTCTGTTGAACCCTACTTCTGGTGTGATAGTATTAGGAGTTGGGGCCTTTGGGAGGTTATTAGGATTAAATGAAGTCATGAAGGTGGAGCCCTCATGAATGTGCCTTCATGAGAGTCTCAAGAGACTTTACTTCATCTCTTTGCTCTCCTCTATGTGAGGAAACAATGAGAAGTTGGCAGCTTGAAACCCAGAAGAGGTTTCTCATCAGAACCTGACTGTACTGACCTCCAGCCTCCAGAACCGTGACAAATGAGTTTCTGTTGTTTATAAGGCACCTCGTTTATGGTGTTTTGTTCTGGCAGCCTGAGCTGAGAGTGGCAGTTTACTCCTTTCCCTTTGGAATTAAAAAGCATGTTATGGGAAAGTATTTTGAAACTACGTGAATATCCTGTTTCTCACCAAACTTTTATTTATTCCCTTACTTATATCAGCATGGACTTGTGGTTTCCTATTCCATTCGAAGAATTATAATTCACTATTAGCATTTATTTGGATGCTCAAATTGTCCCAGATTTGGCCAGGGTGAATTCCTCCAAACTGGTCTCTGTATCTTTTGACATGTTCCCATCATTCTTAGAGCACTTTTTTATTTTCTGGGACAACAAGATGTTTCAGCCTCAACTGTACTTTTTCCTAATCATTGCACTGGGACTCAAACTCTCATATTGACTTCGAGGTTTCCAGTTCTATTTGAAGAGAACAAAAAGAAAGCCGAGCATAAAGCCTAGTCTGATGTGCCCAAATGGAGTTACTGTTAAGACACAGCTGTGGAGAGAAAGCTGAGTCAACAGATCCATAAATGACTCAGAATCATCCTGCAGGCACCTTCCTAATGTGTGGAGTACACAAGCTGGCCGATCTAGGAGACTTTGATTTAATTTTAGGAGATAATTTGGCTCGGGGTGACTTTTCAACAACCAGTTGAATACACCTCCCTTAACTAGGTCCAAGAGCTCTCCTAGGCCTGAATCTTGGGCTAGAGGGACCCTAGAGTCAGTTTGGTCATCCTTGGACCAGACCATCCTTCTACTGAAAAATCTGGTGTAATCTGGACCCAAGGAGACAGGCTCCTGGGCAGGGGACAAGAGCAGGCACCACCCCGGAGTGCTCTCAGGCTGCAGCATCCTGGAAGCCAAAGGAACCAGACCGGCTTTGCAGAAGATTTCGTCCCTAGGATCGTCGGTCTCCTTGGCCACAGGTCAGTGTCCAGTGGGAGCAGAACCTCTGCCCGCAGATCCACCCCCTTCTAGGAAGCCTGGCCCAGGAAGCTATAATCAAATGATCCATCTCAAACAGATTTTTATATTTTAATATGGCTACGAGATGTTCTATTTCAGGGACTTGTTTTAGAAATTGGGGCTAGGGAATTCATTTCGACAAGGAAGCTCTTCCTCCCAAGAGTTTAGAATGTTTTCCCAGGCCTGCACTAGGAATGGCTGTTCCTCGTTCATGACTGGCTTCCACGTGTTTCCTTCTCTCTGGAATGCCTGTTCTTATCCTTTGCCTACTGGGTTGGGTTTTCTTTACTTATTGGTTTTTAGGTACCAAAACCTTAGGTTTTTGGTAGTAATCTTTTGTCAGTGATGTGTACTGCAAATACCTTCTTCCAGTTTGTAATTTGTCATGTTTTTATTTTCTTAAGGAGATTTTTCACTTTCTTAAGGAGATCTTTTTAGTTTTTTGTTTTTTCTTAACTGTGCGATTTTTATTTTTTATTATGGGAAATTTAAACACATGAAAGTCTAAAGTATAATATAATGACTCCCCAGATACCCAGTGTTTAATAATACTCCACTTGTTAACAGTCATCAATGAGTGATTTGAAGTATTTTGGATTAAAAAAAGGTATTAAGTTTATCGATGTCAAGTTGGCCAATATTTTGTTTTATCATTAGAGATTCTTGGGTCTTATTTATTTTTAAAATAGAATTTTTCTTTTGTGATAATTTTAGATTTACAGAGAAGTTTCAGAGATAATGAGTAGTGATTTCCCGTATACCCCTCACCAGTGTCCATTTTCCCTACCATGATCATACATTATGACATTACCATGTTAACTCAGAGAAACCGACACAGGAATGTTACTAAAGCTCCAGAATTTACACAGATTTTGCCAATTTTCCCATTAACGCCCTTTTCCTCTTCCAGGATCTTATACAGGAAACCACAATGCATTTAGTTGTCATGTCTCCCTAGTCTATGGTATAGGACAGTGTTTTAAGTCTGTCTTTGCTTTTCGCACCCTGACAGTTGTGAGGAATACTGGTCAAGTATTTCGTAGAGTAGGGCTTACTTTAAAATTATCCTTTACTCTGAGGTTCAAAAAAGTCACCCATGGTTTCTTCAAAATGTTACATTTTTTTTCTGTTGACATTCAAGTTCTTAATCTATTCGGGATTTATTTTTATGGTAGGGATCCGTGTTTCTTTTTCTTTTCTTTTTTTTTTTTTTGCCAGATGGATAACCTGTTTTCTGTCATTGAGTAGTTTTCCTTTCCCCTGAGGATTTTCCATGACCCCCTGGTCATATATTAATGTTCCTCATATGTACAGATCTATTTCTGGGCTCTATTTCATTCTTTTGGTTGTTTTGTCTCTGTGCCAATGACATCCTGGTCTTAATTACTGTAGCTTTCTCGTAAGTTTTTACATCTGACAGAGCTAAGCTCTTCTCCTTCCTCTTCTTTTCAGAAGTGTCATGGATATTCTGTGCTCCTCCTTATACATTTTAGAATATAGATTTGCTCTTCCTCACTCACTTGTCATGTTTTATAAAAACAAACACGTAAACTCTGTTTTGGATTTTGATGGGAGTTGCATTAAATTCATAGTTCAGTGTGTGAAGTATGACTCTTTCAGGTTAAACTTTCCTGTCCATAAACCTACTACCATTCACCTTGTTTGGGTCTTTTTAAATGTTTCTCAATAAAGTTGTACAATTTACTTTGTATAGGGTTCGCATATCTTTCATTAGACTTATTTCTAGATTTTTGTTACTATGAAACAGTGTCTTCTTAAAAGTGCAATTTTCTAATTGGTCATTTCCATTGAATAAAATAAACTACAGTTTATATGCAGATATCAATCAGCTTGCCAAACTTTCATTGTTTATTCTAGTAATTTGTTAGTTCCTTTCAGTTTTCTATAAAGACAATGATATCATCATAAACTATTCCAATTTTCTTTCCTCCCTTTTAGTGCTATGACTTGAATTTCTTTTTTTTTTTTTAAGATTTTATTTATTTATTTGACAGACAGAGATCACAAGTAGGCAGAGAGGCAGAGAAAGAGAGGAGGAAGCAGGCTGTCCGCAGAGCAGAGAGCCCGATATGGGGCTCGATCCCAGGACCCTGGGATCATGACCCGAGCCGAAGGCAGAGGCTTTAACCCACTGAGCCACCCAGGAGCCCCGACTTGAATTTCTTTATTGTGCTGGCTGGGACATGTTGAATGGACCTAGTGATCGTGGGCATCTTTGTCTCCTTTCTGACTTTTTTTTTTTAATTAAAGATTTTACTTATTTATTTGGCAGAGAGAAAGAGAGAGAGAGAGAGAGATCATAAGTAGGCAGAGAGGCAGGCAGAGAGAGAGAGAGGAGGAAGCAGGCTCCCCACTGAGCAGAGAGCCTGACACCCGCCTCGATCCCAGGATCCTGGGATCATGACCCGAGCTGAAGGCAGAGGTTTTAACCCACTGAGCCACCCAGGTGCCCCTGAAGAAAGGTTCTTAATTTGAGACAATATGTAGAGTTCCTGCCTCGATCCCAGGACCCTGGGATCATGACCTTAGCTGAAGGCAGAGGCTTTAACCCACTGAGCCACCCAAGCGCCCCTCCTTTCTGACTTTAAAGGATACTATTCCTACTATTTTAAAAAAAAAATTCAAAGCTCTGCTTGTCTTATGAAGTGAGGTGGAGAGTAATCTTTCTTCTTCGTTCTCTAAAAGAGTCTTTATAAATTAGAATGATCTGTTCTTCAAATAGGCAGACTTGCCTGTAGAACAAACTGGGCTTGAAGTTTTCTTTATGGGGAAAGAGCCCACTTCTGACATCCATCTTACCATTTATTTTGTTTTATTTATTATTATTTTTTTAAAGTAAGCTCTACGCCAACATGAGGCTTGAACTCACGATCCCAAGATCAAGAGTTACATGAGCCAGCCACACGCCCCCATCAAATTTTACAGTTTTACAAATGAAAATCTATTTATGACATTCGTTTTTCTAGTAAAAAAAGACTCTCTTATTGATCAAGATATATACACATGCACACACACAGAAAAAACTACAGAGAGAATGCCTATATGTGAAGTTTTTGTTGTAGCTGACTGTGCTGTGTGGCTCTGAGGTTAAATGTTAATTGAGCACTTTTGAAGAGCAAGTTTCCTGATTAAAGAAACTGACTTCTGTTTACCTGTGTCTTAAACGGCTCCCCCCCACACTCACACACATTTACGTATTGTCCTTGCCAAAATACTTTAAGGAAAATTAAGGCATTTTAAAGAAAATTCATTCTCTGTGTGTGGATTTTTTAAAAATCCACTTTGTGATCCCAGGCTGCTTTCTTTTTGATGCCAAGTTAATGTCTAATCATTTGCCTTCTGACTTGCTCAAACATGAATACCTGGAAAGAAAAGCTCAGTGGAGCAGAGATTAGCTCTATGAGAAAGAGGAAGAAAGACAGGAGTCTATAGCAAGCCTGAGCAAGTTTCTTAGCTCTTCTTTAATATTCAGTTGTGGGAGAACAGATTGAACTCTTGCTCCCAAGGATAAGATCAGCATTTTGGAGGAAATGTCAGAAATTTAAGAAATCAGAACAAAGCCATTATTAATCATTCTTTTACTCCTGTAACAGTTATTGAGTGCCTCCCATGCACAAGGCATCATGATAGACACCAAGGATATGAAGAATAAATATGAAACTGTTCTTGCCTTCAAATAACTTGTAGCCTGATAGGATTAAATAGGTAATTAAAAATGCACAGGTTGGGGCGCCTGGGTTAAAGCCTCTGGCTTCAGCTCAGGTCATGATCTCAGGGTCCTGGGATCGAGCCCCACATCAGGCTCTCTGCTCAGTGGAGAGCCTGTTTCCTCCTCTCTCTCTCTCTCTCTGCCTGCCTCTCTGCCTACTTGTGATCTCTGTCTGTCAAATAAATAAATACAATCTTTTTAAAAAATGCACAGGTTGTTATGGAAGGTGAAGGTGGGTGTTCAAAGACAGCTTCCTGGGGGAAATGGTGCTCTCGAGTATGAACTAAGCCTGCAGATGGTTCTTGGTTCAAGACTTTGTTTTCAGTAAAGAATACATAATGGCTCTCTTTTACTACTAGGTCTGAGCTAAACTACTGAATACCCCAATCTTGTTAAAGCCAGCCAAAAAGTTAGAGAACATTTTTTAAAATCTTTTTTTAAAAATGTTTTACTTATTTGAGAGAGGGTGTGAAAGCATGTGAAAGAGAACCCAAGTGAGCAGAGAGAGGGGCAGAGGGAGAGGGAGAAGCAGACTCCCCACTGAGCAGAGAGCCTAATTCGGGGCTTGATCCCAGGACCCCGAGATCATGACCTGAGCCAAAGGCAGACATTTAACCGATGGAGCCACCCAGGCACCCCAAAAAATCTTTCTAAAAACATCAAGGAACCAAAAAGATAGTGGAAAGTTACAAGGATAAGATCCAAGATGAGATAGGATTCCAGAGAATTAAGTCCAGCATTTGGGACAGCTTTTGCTGAGGAGACATTTGCTGGGCCATACGAGGTGGCTGGGTACCTGAACAGCCCTGCGACAGCCTTTCAGGGCTAGAAGGACAAACACCAGACTCAAGTGATGGTCAGTGGTGAAGATGTCGTGTAACTCCCTGTGCTTAGCACTGGGCTTTTAAGAGCTGCATCTTTAGAGTAAAAGAAAATCTAAACTAACCCTCTTAAGTCCTTTGGATTGTCTAGAAAATGTCAGTTGTTATTATATTGAGGTAATTTTGTATTGTTAGTATGTTGAAGACCCTGGCAGAAACTTAAATAAAACATGCCTGGAGGAAAGTAACATCTATGCTTTGTCACAACTTATTTCTATAAATAGTTGTAAAATTGTAATGATCAACACAAAATCAAATATAATGAGGGGATGAGGTAAATAAACAAAAATCAGTACAAAAAACAGACACTGGGAATAGACTCACAGATGCCCCAGAGGCGGTTACTAGATGCAAACTGTGAAATAACCATGCCTGTTATGTTCATGAAGATAAAAGCCAAACTTCACTTTTCAGCAAGGAAAAAGAAAAAGAAAAAGACTTCAGCAAGAAACTATAAGAAGCGACATTGCCTGATTGAAGTGAGTTGTATCTGTCAGGATCCAAATAGGAGAGAGAAATCACATGGTAATTCAACAGGGAAGAATCCAATATAAGAATTATGTACTATAACAAAGGATCAGAGTAATGAGAGATTGGCTTATAAGAAATAATAAGAACTCTAATAATATTGAAATAGCAGATGTAAGGAGAAATCACTAACCCTAGGGGTGAGATAAAACACCCAAGGAAGGGTCTTCTCCTGCTCCAGGACTGAGATTCTGAACTTTTTGAAAGGCGATGGCTAAAAGTGGCTCGATGGGTAACAGAAATCCCTGTGGTGCTGCATTGGTAGGGCTTGTTGGAATTATGACCTCTGAAACTTGCCAGAAATCTGCTGGGTGCTGGGGAAAGCTGTCCACAGGGAAGGGTCCCACTAGAGATGCTCTACTACAAAACTGCCAGGATGGGGAGAACTGGACACACTGCGGAAGCCAAGTGCTAGGAAAGCTACAGTCCCAGTAGAATCCTAGTACTGGAAAAGCCATGTGCTCTACCAGAGCCTGCTTATTAGCCTAGTACACTGGAGCCAGGAAGTAAAACCCTTTCCCTGCAGTGTCTCTCCAGCACCCTCCACTGAGAAAACCTCAGTGCCAACTGACATGAGAAAAAAATACTTAAGGGGACAAGATCTATTTTCACAGAGCAGTCCAAAAGAATAAATCTGGAGTTGAGTGGTAGTAAAATCAATAACCAGAGTAAGAAACAACAAGAAATTTTATAACTGGAAAACAAAATATCCAAAGGTAAGAAGATAGATGTGTGTAAGAGTGTATTAGGCACAACTGAAGAAAGAATTAGGCAACTGGAAGACAGATCAGAAAGATGTAATATACAGACAGTAAGAGACATTTATGATAGATTTGAAGGGTTCTAAATATATGCCGTCCAATTGGATTACAAGGAAACAGAAATCTAAAATTCATTTCCTCTATCACACTAGCCACACTTCAAATGCCCACGAGCTCCAGCACAGATATAGAAAAGTCCCATTATTGCAGCAGGTTTTATTAGTGCTGGATTATATATTGGCTTAATTAGAATCTCATACAGGAGAAAAATGGAGCAGAAGCAATATTTGAGGAAGGTTGGCTGAATAATTTACAAAACCAAAAAAAGACATCAAGCTACAGGTTTTAGAAGGCCAACAAATCATAAACAGGGTAAGTAAAAAAGAAATCTCTTACTCAGACCAAGAAAATCTTTAGGAAAACCAAGGACTTAAGGGTAAAGAGTTGAAAGCTTTCCCTCTGATGTAAGGAACAAGGCAGGAATGACTGTTCCCACCACTTCTTTGTGACATTTCTTGGCCAGTGCTGTAAATCAAGAAAAGGAAATCAGAAGTATAAGAACTAGAAGGAAAACCAAGGGGTCACTTTTGAAAGTCACATTATTACATACTTAGAAAATCAAAGAGAATTTATAAATTACTAGAATTGCTAAGTTGGTGAATGTAAAGTCAGTGTTCAAAGATTGAAAAATAAAATTTGAAGTATACCACTTTTAATGACAAAAAATGATGAACTACCTGAAAACAAGTCTTACAGAAGATATATAACATCTCTAAGTAGAAACTATAAAAATTGCATTACAAGTAACTAAAAAGAGCTAAATAAATGGAGAGATGTGCCATATTAGTGAATTGAAAAACTCAGCTATCATAAAGCTATCACATCTCCCTAAACTGATGTGTAGATTCAGTTTGATTCCCTCTCAAGAGACGTTTTTGACTATCTGGTCTTAAAATTGATATGGAAATACAAAGGACCCACAATAATCGACACTCTGCCCTGAAGAACAACATGAGGGGAAGGTTTGATCTTCCAACTATTAAGACTTATTATAAAATTATACATTAAGTCAATGTTGTATAGGTATTTAGTAATAGAATGGACTAGAGATCCCAGAAACAGATCCTGGAATACACACTAACACAGGTTTTGACAAAAGTGCCATACGAAACAGTGGGAAAAGATTCACTTACAGATAAATGATCCCAGGACAACTGGTCACCCATAAAGAAAAAACGGAACTCAACTCTTACCCCAAACTGTACATGGAAGTCCATCCCAATGAGGACTATGAGAATAAAACATAGTAGAATATCTTCATGACCTTACCTTAACACTAAAATTCTTTTAAAATATTGATACATCTGTGTACCTTAAAATTCAGAACTTCTGTTCATGAAAAGACAAAAGGCTAGCCACAGACCAGGAGAACTACACTTACATCTGACAAAGGGGCTTAAATCTAGAATATTGAAAGAAGTGCTGCAAATCAATAAGAAAAGGACAGATAACCCAACAGAAAAATTGGCAAGAGGTTGAACTTCACAAATGCAGAAATCCAGATGGTCAATAAACATTTGAGATGATGTCCAACCTCATTAGTAATTAGGAAAATATAAACTTCAATCACAACGATATACCACTACTCACTCACCAGAATGGTTAAAATTTTAGAAACCGACTAGTCCAGGATGATAATTTTATGCATTATTAGTGGGAATGAGTTGCAACATAGTCTCCTAAAATTGAAAATCCTCATACTCTGTGACTCAGCAATTCTACTCCTAGATCTATGTATACCCTGCCCTGAAAAATGCTCATACAGATGAAAAAGATGTATATGAAGGTACACAGCATTATTTGAAATCACCCAAGACTAGAAGGAACCCACATGTCCCTGGACAACAGAATGGGTAAGTGGTATATTTGTGGAAGGAACGCGGTGGGAGTTGTATTCACGGAAAGCAATCAATGATCACACGATGGTCACTGTGTATGGCAACATGGACAAAGGGGCGCCAGCAGCAAACGAAGTGACGAAGAGGAGCTTCGCCTGAGCTGGAGAAAAGTGACCACTGCGAGCAGAGAAGCCAGCAGATGGAGGCGCCCTCAGTCCCCAGGCCCCAAACCTGTCCCTTGGTGCTGCCTCATCGGCTACTGCTTCCCTATCTTGCAGTGAAGACCGTGTTCCTTTTCGCATCTGCCCTACACTCTGGATTCCCTCTCATTTCTGAGTCTTCAACTCACTTTCTGGATGGGAGCCCGCTTCTCTCCCAGGGTTCCTTAGTTCAGCAATTGTTTGTTTGCAGTTAGTCTCCCTGCCAAAGTGTGAGCTCCTTTGGGGCAGAAAGCCCATCTGTCGGGACCATCCTGCATGGCCAGAGCTTCCGAGGGCTCGGCACATGGAAGAGGTTCAGTGACCACAGTCATTTGCTTGATGCACAGTCCCACTGTGCCTCGAGGCAATGCGGCACTTAGCAAGGATCTTAATCTTTCCCAGGTTCCCATCTCTTCACCTGTGAAGGAGCTCTCCCCTCCAGGATTCCAGGATTCTCTGGTGCATACTACCCAGAATGCTAAGTACCTCCTTTCTTTAGGAGGTATTACGAATATCTGAAGCAGAGAAGGAAGAGGGAGTAAGCTCAATTTAACTGAGTATCTACCATGCACCGGGATCTGTGATAGGCTACCCATGTTTTTTCTCCTGGATTAAAAAAATAATAATGTAAATCTCAAAACAACCTTTTTTTCTTTTAAGATTTTATTTATTTATTTGGCAGACAGAGATCACAAGTAGGCAGAGAGGCAGGGAGAGAGAGAGAGAGAGAGGGTAGTGGGAAGCAGGCTCCATGCTGAGCAGAAAGCCTGATGCAGGACTCGATCCCAAGACCTGAGATCATGACCTGAGGCGAAGGCAGAGGCTTAACCCGCTGAGCCACCCGAGCAACCTCAAAACAACCTTTTGAGGTGGCTGTCATTATCCCTTTTCTGCAAGTGCTTGAACTGAGGTTTAGGACTGGTGAGTAATTTGTGTAAGGTGACCAGCACATTGGTAGACCTGAGAACTGAGCGAGGGCAGGGTTGCTGTCCTTCCGCTCCCCCTGTTTGCCTCTCCTGGTCTGATCAGAAGATGAAGGATATGTGGAAAGACTATCAACTAGGTCATCAGAGTCTAGCTTGAGTTCAAAACTGACTTCTACTTCCTACAAGCTGTGAGGCCTTGAGCAGCTAAACTAAAATCTCTGGGCCAACCTGGCCGGTATTCACACGTGTTGGGGAGGTGGGGCTGCAGACTGAGTCCAGGGGCAGCTTTCACAGGGCTGGGGGTTCAGGTGTGTTTCAGCTCTGCCCTGTCTTGTCTCCAAGTCTGAGAGGGAACAAAACGAGGGAGGATCTTGCCTGCACAGAAAACCCCAGGAGCGGAGAAGAGAGTCTGCAGGTCTCTGGTTGTTTCCTAACCCCTGAGCCGCCCCACTGGACAGGTGTGGTGTGCTGCTTACAAGACACCCCTGCAGTGTATCAGATGCTACAAAATCCCCCTCCTCTGACCCTTGCAGCCCACTGTCACCATCTCCTCAAGTTCTACCATAGGCAGCACCCATCTCTTGAGTCTTGCTTGGATGTCTTGGTTTAGAAAAGCTAAAGTTTTCCCAAACAAACTTCCTGCTTTAATACTGTAACCTCTTTTTTTTTTTTTTAAGATTTTAATTATATGTTGGACAGACAGAGATCACAAGTAGGCAGAGAGGCAAGCAGAGAGAGAGGAGGAAGCAGGATCCCCGCTGAGCAGAGAGCCCAATGCGGGGCTCCATCCCAGGATCCTGGGATCATGACCTGAGCCAAAGGCAGAGGCTTTAACCCACTGAGCCACCCAGGCGTCCCATACTGTAACCTCTTTTGTAGATGGTTGCTACGGCTTCCTTCCAATCTCTTCATATTGTCCTCCCAGCCTCTTCAGATCTAAAGTTTGCTCATTCTTCAAAGCTCAACCATGACGCTATCTTCTCTGAGCTCTTCCACCCGGAATTAAAAAGCTCTTGACTGGAAATCCCACCACGGTCTTTCCCACCTTTGGTACGGGGTTTGTATTATAGCTCTGGGGGTTTCTCCTTTCCCACACAGCTGACAGGAAGCTCCTTGAGGGTGTTGTCTGTATCCTCTCTGATGCCTGTCCCTCACCCAGTGCTTGAGTAGGTGAATAAATGAGAGACTAAAGAATTGGTTGTTCTTTCAGTGGTCTTGCTTCCTCTTCTCCACTACTGAGCAACTTCAAACTGCACTGAAGACCCTCCCTGCCCTTTGCTTCTTTCTCTCAAGTTTTCTATTAACCACTCCCCTCCTTTCCTCTCCTATCCTTCTCATAGCCCAGCACACCATACGTAGAGTGAGGGGTTCCAGCCAGGGATCCTCTGGAGGTGGCCACGTAGCATGAATGGAAGGTTCCAAAATTCTCTAGCTGGTCTGTGGTTCCTTAGACCTCCAGAGGTGTAGTTCCTGGAACCGATGAGACTTCTTATCTAGAATGCACTTTGTCTTAAGAATGGGGCTCCCAAACCTGCCTTCTCCTCTTGGATTTTAGAGACAATCTTGTGGAACTTCTTTTTTCTCCTGTTTTGTCCTTTATTGTTTCAATCAGAAGGTGCCATCTGGGGAGAACTTACACATTGGTCTCTGAGGATCCGCACATAAGGCAGCATTCAAAGCATTGTGCCTTCCTCAAGCCAGGAATGTCCTCAGGACACTTCCTCTCCCCCAACCTCCACCCTGATTTTTAAAAAGAAATGAAGAACTAGAAGAGTTGCTTTGAGGCTGAGTTATGGGAGACCCTGGCTGTGGCAGTCTGGCCCGTGGTCCCTGCAGGCTCCCCTAAGTCACAGAAGTTGACAGTAAGGTCTCAAAGAAAGTAAAAGAAAAAAACATGTTCTTATTCTGGGAAGGGGATGGCAGGGTATGAAATGACAGCAGAGCATTTCATGAAACCGTGGGGCTGGGATCTGACTCCAACCCCCTCCCAAAGACCTTGTGCCCTGGTCCTATTCAGAGTCTATTCAGAGTCTACTAACATTTGTGAGTTTCTGCTTCTTGACGGAATGAGGGAACCTGAAACCAGGGCATCAGCCTCTGTCCGGGGCCTGAGATTGAGGTCTTCACATTAACTACGCTCTTGCCTCTCCTGCCTGTGTCTGGGGCCTTCTTATACATTTGACTCTATTTATCCAAATGGATCCCCTGTACCTGAATGTTTGTCTTTTACTCCTCAAGTCTTCACTCTGAACTTCCCCAATGAGTGTCCACTTCAATTGAACACATTCCTTGAACTTCCAAGAGGGCTGTGGTCCCAGCCTTCAAGAAGCTTTTCACTTTGGGAGCACCTGGGTAGCTCATTCCATTAAGTGTCTGCCTTTGGCTCAGGTCATGATCCCAGGGGCCTGGGATGGAGCCATCATTCTGCTATGGCTCAGGTACAAGTTGAGAGAGTGACAGAGAAAGAATTAGAAAGGAAGGTTGAAATGATGTCACTGAGGGTCTGCATGCCAAGCTCAGAAGCCTAAATATTTTTGTATAAAAATGTTGAGCCAGAGCAAAATTTTGAGTCAAGAAATGTCCAAATCTTGGGGCACCTGAGTGGCTCAGTTGGTTAAGCAACTGCCTTCAGCTCAGGTCATGATCCAGGGGTCGTGTAGTCCTGAGATTGAGCCTGGCATCGGGCTCCTTACTCAGCAAGGAGCCTGCTTCTCCCTCTCCCTTCTCCTGCTGGTGTTCCCCCTCTTTCTCTCTCTCTCTCAAATAAATAATTAAAATCTTAAAAAAAAAAAAAAAAAGAAAGAAAGGGAGAGAGAGAAAGAAAGGAAGAAAGAGAGAAAGAAATGCCCAAGTCTCAGTCTATGGGCCATTTAATCTCCAGTCAGTCAGCAAATCTACATCCATAGCCTCTGGCATCCACTCAAGTCTCTCCATCCTTAGGGTCACCACAGTCCTTGTTCATGCCACCATCTCCTCTCACCTGGGTGTGTGCCCCGGTGCCCTAACTAGTTTTCCATTCTCCAGACCCCCCCGCTGCCGAGGCTGCTGCTGAGGTATTCCCCACCAGCAGCCAGACTTGGCCTCTGTCAGAGCACAGATCCAATGTTGTCAGTTTCCTGTTTTGAGACTTTTGAGAGCTTCATGTTACCCTCAAGATGAAGCCAAAATTCCTTTCATATTCCACACCTGTCCCTTCCTGTCTCTCGCCATTCCTGTCGCAATCTCTAATTCTGCAATCCCTTTCTCCGTGAGAATGCCTCTTTTTCGCTCTTCACCTGGCCTGACCCTACAGGTGGTGGGTCAAGGTTCGGCTCAGGTGTTACCTCCTGGGGAGCCGGCTCTGACACCCATCCTATCCTCTGGCTTCTTTAACTCCCCAGGCTTCCTGTTGTTTTAACTCTTATCATACAGTGTTGAAATAGTCTGTTGATTTATTTTCCCCCAACTCTGTTTTATTATAGGATCTGTGTTCCCACACAGCAGGTACTTGGAACTCAAAAAGGAAAAAGTTTCCTCAAAGGGAAGAATAAGCGTTCACTTCCTCTCTGGACTGACTTCTCCTGGCCCCCACAGCTCCCACACACTCTGGAAGAGTTATGTGCTCCTGTTTCTTCTTCTCCTCTTCTTCCCATTGTCTTCCTGCCCCTAAATCTGTCCAAAGAGGTGACCGCCGTGGTACAACAGCTATGGGAAAGCCTGGAGTAAGGTACCAGACCACTAGCAACAGCAGCCTCTGGGAAGTAGGACAAGAGTCGATATTGTATTCTTTCCATTTAGCTTCAGTTTATTAAATTTCGTGTATTTTATAGTGGGATTTTTTTTTTTTTTTTTTTTTTT
>ML108161.1:24651-38572 GCA_003697995.1 Taxidea taxus jeffersonii | reverse complement strand
CGGATGCCTTTGCTTTTCTGTTTCATACTCGTTGTGTGGCGTGACTGGGTAATTCCTTTAATTTTGCGGTAGTTAATGATTGCTCATGTCATCCTGCCGGAATGGCTGAAAGCCCTTTGTCCCCACCTCCCGCAGTGCCGGAGAATGCGTCCGGCGTCCGGCGTCCAGCGGTCGGTGGGGGAAGCACGAGGGGGTCCTGGGGCTGCGGGTGCCGAGACCGTGCCGGGGTCTCACGGCTGGCCGGCCGCTCCCGTGTTGGTTTTTCTTGTCTGTGTACGTAGCTCGATGTTTATCCTTCATGCACGGGTCTCACGGGGGTTTGCTTTCTGAAGACGAGGCGGTGAGGCCGTCCCCCGTCGAGGACGTCGGCCGCCACTGCTGGCCTGTGTGGACGGTGTGGTGGTGGCCATGGCTGGGCCAGGGTCTGAAGGCGCGTCCCCGTATTTCTCCTCAGGTATCCATTGACTGCCCGTGGTCCATCTACTCCACTGTCATCGCTCTGACCTTCAGCGTGCCCTTCCGGACCACGCACTCGCTTCTGTCCGCCGGGACACGGTAAAGGCGGGCTCGGGACCCCGCTCCTGGGCTGGGCTGTCCCGCCTGCACACCTTGCCGCTCCGAGCGTGGCTTCAGGGACGCCGAGCCGGCTTTCTTCCCTGTCCTGACGCTGTGGTCCGCTCGTGTGGGTTCTCGGTGATTCCCTGCAGGTCCACAGCTGCCCGTCCACGGTCAGGTGTCCCCAGCGGTCTCAGAAGTGACCGTGCGCTGTCACAAGTTTGTAGGATGTGGGATCCAAACCAAGTCCCCGTTTTGATGATGAGATCCTTTTTCTTTTTTTAAAGATTTTATTTATTTGACAGACAGAGATCACAAGTAAGCAGAGAGGCAGGCAGGGGGAGAGAGAGGAGGAAGCGGGCTCCCTGCCGAGCAGAGAGCTCGATGTGGGGCTCGATCCCAGGACCCTGAGACCATGACCTGAGCCGAAGGCAGAGGCTTAACCCACTGAGCCCCGATGAGATCCTTTTTCATCTCTCCTCCTGTTTCTCAAGCCAGTGGCCCACTGCTGAGCTTGGTTCGCTTCTCTAGAGAGAAGCCCAGGATTCTGAATTTGGTTGCGTTCTTGGGAGTTCGTGTTTCTTGGTTCCTCTGCCGGCTGCTGGATACGTACGTCTGGGTGGGGTTTTTCAGCCTCAGCACTGCGGACGCTGTGGGTCCGAGAACTCCTCGTTCGTGGGCCTGGGGGACTGGCCCACACACTGTAGTGCTCAGCAGCACCCCTAGCGCCCCCGTCGTAGGCCAGTGGCACTCCCATCCTCCCCACGCCCATCGTGACAACGAAAGATCTACCTCGAGATGCGGCGTGCTATCGCCCGCGGGGGCAGGACGGCCTGCTGAGAAGCCGCGCGCGCTAGAATCTGACTCAGCCTTTGGACCAGACGGTTTGGGGGGAGCCCCGTGCTCCTTCCGTCAGCTTCGGCAGGCAGCGTCTGCTTGTCCCACCGCCAGCGACGGTGGGCGCCGACCCCTGGGCTCAGGGCGGCGTGTGGCCTCTCCCTGTAGAACTCCTTTCACTTTGATCTGTTGCTGAAATTTGCAGAAATGGGTCACCAGACTGTCAGAACCGTACTTAGAGTGCACGTTCCCCCCTGCACTCCGCTGCAGGGAGGGACCGCACACGTCAGTGGCTAGAGACACCGGCACTTCCCAGCAGAAGTTGGGGTGCTTTCTTTCAGACCCTTCCTGTGCGACAGGGACGGACGGGTGCCCCGTGCTTAGTCTCTCCGGGAGCAGCGGCCCCTCTGTCCCTCCTCCCGCACCGCGAGCCAGCTAGGATTGTGTATTAACACTGGGTCAGGAACGGCCCGTCCTTTGATCCATTTTTCCTCAGAAGTAGCTTGTCTGGGGACATGTGGTTTCAGGGGGTGATTTCCCGTGTGAGACCGACTGGTTCTTAGGTTGCTGGGTCACTTTTCGGTTCCCCAGAGAGAGTCTTCTTAACCAAAGCACGTTTAATACAGTTGTTAAGTTTCAAAATCAGCTTTTCTGCTTTTCTGCTTTAGGAAGTACATTCAGGTGTGTGTCCAGAATTTGTCGGAACTCGACTTTGAGCTGTCGGACGGTGACCTTGTGGACCCCGGCTGCGGTGCTGACCTGCAGCTCGTGCCTCTGAACGCCAAGTCCCCGCAGGTAACCCTTGTCCAGAGTCGAGCGCAGAGCCCTCTGCACAACGCGGAGTGCGAGAGGCATGGGACGCCCGAGTGGCCAGGAGGGTCTGAGGAAAGTGTGGCCTCCGCAGTGACGAGCCAACAGCGTGCATGTCCCCAAGGGCGGGGACACCCAGCTTTGTCGCCGCCCTGTGCGTGTTCGCATTCCATGTTGGGCGTGGAGCAGCGTGCGGGGTCGATTAGGAGACAGAATGACGCTCGTCCTCGTACAAGAGTCAGATGGTCCTGCCCTGCGCTCTGGCCTGTGTAACTGCAGGCCCGTTCTTGAGCTTCTGCTGATGGTGTGACACTGTCCCCCCTCCATCCCGCCTGCGACGGAACACCTGTCCGCACCCTCTATGTTGGTGTGGCTTTGTAAAGGGGTCCTGCTCGTGTTCGGGCTGCCTGGCTGGTGCTGACTATCCTGTTCCAAATATTCGTGTGTCACGTGTACCTAGGCGCCGCGAAAGGTTAAACCCTCCCAACCAGCGTGGGGCCGTCGTCGCAGGGCCGGGCGGGCGGGACCCTGCGGGGCGGCGGGGCAGCTGCATGTGTGTGCACCACGCGGGTAACTCTCTCCGCAGGCCATCCACAGCAAGCAGTCCGTGTTCTTCGTGTGGGAGCTGCAGTGGGCGCAGGAGCCCCCCCCTTCTCTGCGTTGCCGGTTCTCTGTTGGATTCTCCCCAGCTTCTGAAGGACAGCTCTCGATCCCCTTGAAGCCGTACACTTACGAATTTCAAGTGGAAAATTTTTTTGTATGTATCGTATTCTCTTCTGGTGGGAGTGCGGGGCGGGAACGTGAAAGGTGGCATCTTACTCCTCTTACTCTACAGAAGTCACAGAAGAATCTTCCAGTATAAAGAAGCAACTGCCCAGGAGGTTACTTGACCTTTGGAGCCGCTCGGTCGCTGGCTGTCTGTACTGTAGACACCCCGGTCCTTCTCGAGTGAGGGGTCTGGTCCTCGTGCAGTCTTACTGGTGGTCATGAGATGAGTGTAAAGAGTGAAGATTCGGGTTCTTTGTTCCCTCTTCTCTTGCTCACGTTTAGAATGTTCTGGAACTATTTCTTAGAGTCCTTTCATCTTGATCCTAGCTGCTAGGATCAGCAAGAGGCTTTCTTTTTATCTTTTTTATTAATTTATTTTTTAAAAGATTTTATTTATTTGAGAGCAGGAGGGAGAGCAGATGAGAGTATGAGCAGGGTGAGGGGCAGAGGGAGAAGCAGGATCCGCATCGAGCAGGGAGCCTGACGCCGGGCCGGATTCCCAGGACCTTGGGACCATGACCTGAGCCAAGGGCAGCCGCTTCACTGACTGAGCCCCCAGGTGTCCTAAGGGGGCTTTCTTTTTAAAAGAAAAGCGGAAAGTGTTATGAAAATCTATTGCCTTCATATCCTGACAATTGTCCTATAACCCGTGCGTCTCGTGCGGGGCTGGGGGTGGCCTTGAGCTGGGCGGGGAGATGCACGTGTGTTTCCATGTCTTTGGCGAGACTTGGATTTTGTGCCGGGTAAATCAGAACGCAGGGACACAGGTTTGTGGTGCGTCCTTGGCTCTAGTCCTGGAACGGTCCGGACCTCACGACGACGTGTTCGTGTTCATAGTGCTTGACCCCAGCGGTGTTTTCAGCGCCTCCTTCCAGCCGAGTCGCTGTGTTGAGCCTCCTGCTCCGTCCATCTCCATTGGCCTTCGGCTTACACGTCCTCGCCGGCAAGGTCCCTCTCTGTAGCACACGCACGCGTGCCTTTCCGCGTGTGCCCCGCAGCGCCACGTACAGCCCCGCGTGCGCCTGAGTCTGCGTGCGAGTCCTCTGGTTGCTCGCCGCCGTGTTCGGTCACGCGCTTGCGGTCTCTGCTCCCGCTCCGCGTCACGAGCGCGGGCCCGGATTTCTCTGGGCTGTGCCACCAGGGAGGAAACCTGTGAGCCAGGTCAGCGTTTGAAAACTGGTCATCTCCGGGGGCCGGAAACAGACGCCGCTTTTCTCGGGAAAGCGCTAGAGTCATGCCACTTACCTGCCGCGCGGCTCAGCCCCTTGCGGTGTCCGCCTCAGGACAGCAGGTCCACCGGCAGGGCTGCGTGACCGTCCCCACGGTCCTGTTTTAGAACAAGTGGTCTCTTGAAGAAGGTGCCACTCTGTTTTGCAAAGGGACGTCCCTTTACGCCCGTGAGTGACATGCGAGGGCTCCAGCTGCCACAGCCTCACCAGCATTTGTCCCCGGCGTCCTTCTCCTTCCAGGTCCCGGCGGGAGAGAGGCGCCCGTCATGCAGCTTTGATGGGCGTTTCCTCGATGGCAGGTGACGCTGCGCACCTGTCGTGTCCTTGCTGGCCGCCTGTCTGTCTTCCCGGACAGGTGTCTATTCCTATCCTTCGCCCATTTTCTAGATACGCAGGGCTGTCTTTGGTTCTAGAGTTGTAGAGTTCTTTCGTCATCTTGGTGGCCGTCCCTGATCTCAGATGCGGTTTACAGGCGTCCTCTCCCTCTTGCGGCTGGTGCTGTCACTTCCTCCACGGCGTCCTTTGAAGCACAGAACTTTTTAACGCTGACCAAGTGCACCTTCTCAGTTGCTCTTATGACTCGTGTTTGGCTGCAGCGTCCAGGAAATCACTGCTGACCCTGAGATCAGAAAGATCTCCTCCTGGGTTTTCTTCTAAGAGTCTTTTCCTCTTACGTTCAGGTCCCTGATCTACTTTGGGTTCACTTCTGTGTGTGGTGAGATGTGGGGTCCGAATTCTTTCTTCCCGTGTGGCCGTTCTGGTGTCCCTGTACCATTTTTTGACAAGACTGTTCTTTCCCCGGTGAGTGGTCGTGGCATCCTTGTGGAAACCCGTTGGCCGTACGTGTTAGATTTTCCAGGTGCTGCCAGCTGCTGCCAGGTGGGCCGGCCCGCACTGCTAACTTCTGGGCCAGTGCCCCCCCGCCTCGCAATGCTCCTCCTCCCCACCGCGGTCAGAAGGCCGTGTTCGAGCACACGTGCCTTCACCATTCTGTCTCTGGCCTCCCTTCTGAGCTCCAAGCAAGGCTCACTGTTCCTCGGCTGAGCTCCCAACCCTTCCAGACTGCATTCGCCCGGCTGCGAGTTTCTTGGGAGCAGGTCAGCCACTCTAGTGCTGCCTTTCTTCGAGGCTCCCTGCCCTGCTTGCCGTCCTCCTTCCCCGCCCCGCTTCTGCTCCGGCTCCTGGAGTTGCATGCTCAGCCATCTTCATGCCCTTGACCTCTGAAGGCCGCAGAAGACCCTGGCAGGTGGCTCCATCCAGATCTGCAGAAGTCTGTCCCACTCCCAAACAGATGCCATTGGGTGTTTGATGGAAAAACCACTGAGCAAGGCCCATCACAGACTGCCGTTCAGCCTCGTTACCTCCCAGGAACATGCTTTATTTTGGCAGTAGGCTTTTTAAAATTCTAAAATCTCTTTTCTTTGAATGTTTTATAATACCAGCAGAATACTTTTGAATCGAGTTGTGCTGTAACTGCTTCCCGTGTGTTATGACTTCAGGAAATTAGCCCGTTATGTGTAGCACAGAGTGCCGGCGGGTGAGCCGCGGTTTAATGGAAGACCTCAAGAAGCTGATCAAGAGAAGTTTATTACCGCGGGTCCCGCAGGCCGTGCATGGCACGGCCGGAGGGCCCACGTGGGGAGGTGAGGGCAGGGTGCAGACAGGGAGGCAGGGCGTAGGCCATATGCCTCTACTAGGGTCTGTGGGCGGAGGGTCCGGAGCTCCCGCGCTGCGGCTGGACTGGTTAGTTCAAACCTCATCTGTGTTCTGGTGGCCCCACGGGGCTCTCGTCTAAGGGCACAGGGGGTAAGGGCTGGTGGTGGGGCGGGGGGCTGTCGGTCACAAGGGCACGTTGGGAAACCCTACAGGAGCTTACGTTTGCTTGTGAGCCTGCGGCTGGTATCTAGGGCATGTACTGGCTGGAGGGCCAGCGTCCATGCAGGCCGCCCCCGAAGCTGCAGGCTATGGGCCAGCCAGGTGGATGCCGAGTGGCCGAGCTGCTCTCTTGCAGGACCTTGAGGACAGAGCACTTACCTTCCAGAGCAGACCGGCAGGGGTGTGGAGGGGGGCGGAGTGCAGGGGGGAGGTCACCCGCCCCAGGGCAGGCCCAGCTGGGTTTCGGGCAGGTGTGAGTGGGGGAGGCTGTTGGGTACAGAGGTCACTGTAGAGAAAGGAACATTCAGTCAAAGGTAGTTTTTTTTTTTTTTTTTAAGATTTTATTTATTTATTTGACAGACAGAGATCACAAGTAGGCAGAGATGCAGACACAGAGAGAGGGAGAGGCAGGCTCCCTGCTGAGCAGAGAGCCCGATGCGTGGCTCCATCCCAGGACCCTGGGATCATGACCTGAGCCAAAGGCAGAGGCTTTAACCCACTGAGCCACCCAGGTGCCCCGAGTCAAAGGTAGTTCTGATGCTGTGCAGCGGCAAGGAAAGACTGATCTCTGCTGGTCGTGGTTCTGGTGTCATGTTTGTGAGGGCAAGTCCCTGTTTGTAGGGACACCTGTGAGGCACAGAGCCCTGAAGCCACGGGCCCTCTGGAATTTGCCTTCAGGGCCCCGGGCAGAGAAATACACTTTGATCCACAGAGAGAGAGAGCAAATGGGGCAAAATGTTGGTGATCCCGAGTCTGGGTGATAGGCGTGCCGGGGGGCGAGGGCCTGTCCTCGCTGCTGTCGTGCACGCTTGGGAAAGGTCTGCACGAGAACAGGAGTGAGATGCTCTCCGGGGGGACTTGCCGGGCACGGGTCCCTGCAAGGCGGTTGCTGCAGGGCCACGCCCAGCAGCCCTACTGGCTGGTCCATCCCTGTCCCTCGTGTCTGTGGGCAGCACCCCCAGGGCTGGAGGAGCGCCTCTGCCCGCTGTGTGGACACTTGTGCCTGTCTCTCCCTTTCTTGCGCAGACGTTATATAACGTGAGAGCTGAGATCCTGCCCCCCTCGGGCACGGAGCACTGTCGGACGGGCTCGCTCTGCTCGCTGGAGGTGTCCATCACGCGGCTCTCGGACCTGTTGGAGGTAGACAAGGACGAGGCGCTGACGGAGTCCGACGAGTACTTTTCAACCAAGCTTATGTACGAAGGTGGGTCTGGAGGCATCTCTTCCCAGGGCTGTTGGGCTGCCCCGGTGCATGAAGGGTTTGCACCCTCTCTTCCACAGGGTGCAGTGTTCCTGGTCTGAAGAGAGAATGTTCTAGAATCTAAAAAACTCATTTGAATGTTTTATTATGTGGCGTGGTCCTAGGCTGGTAGGACGTTGGACTTGGTTCCTGGGGAGATTCTCAAGTGGTTGTTGGGCCCAGTGTGGAGAACACAGTGGCCCCTGGAGCTGGCCTTCCCTCTCTGCCCATGATTTGGGTTCTTCCCAATACCGCGGGAGCAAGGTCCCAACTCTGCCGCCCCGCGATCCATATGTGGTCGGGTTCGGGCCCCTGACCTTTTCCCTCCGGGTCTCCTCCTATCCCCGACCCACAACCCCCACCTGAGACTGGTCCCTACCCCCCCTACCCAACCCCTTCCAGACCCCCTTCGCCCACCTCTTCCAGGGCCTCGGCTGCTTTAGCTCGCTGTCTGGGGGCTGTCAGGACTGTGTGTGCTCTAAGAAATGGTTGAGGAGCCAAAGATTTTTTTCTTTAGTTACTTAAAAGTCACAGTAAACGCATTCCATGACTTCATGTTTGAAAAAGAACCGTTTTCCACAACAAGACAAGACCAAAGATAGAGGAATGCCGTTAATTTGCATTCTTTCTGCTCTCCCTAACCCGGGCTTCATGGGAGGGAGCTGGCTTGTCCTCTGTGCTGGCATCCGGGACCCTGGCGGAAGGACGAGAGGGCATTCTAGAGCCACTTAGATCCACAGCCGGTAAAGGGAGTTTAATAGCTGAGGCTGTTGGCTTTTCACTGAAACCGAGCCAGTGCTACTTTTTTCCAGGCCAGCGACAGCGTGGCCTCTGAGATCCGTGAATGAACCCGTCGTGCTCCATTTCCTCCCATGCTCACATCTGGCTGGTAGTTTGAGAGGCCCCTTACCCAGGCGTCATTTCGTGGCATGCCTCGGTCACGTGGGAAATGGGGCTCCTGAGGGGTGCGGATCGCATACACGTGGGTGCCTTTCACTGGACAGTCTCGCAGGCCGGCATCCGTTTCTGGCCCACACTGCTGGGACACTGCTGGGCTCGCCGTGGCAAAGGCAGGTTTTCCGAGATTCCTGCCCTTGATCGGTTTCAGACAGTATCACCGGCAACTTCTTCGAGGCGACAGGCCCACGGTCTTCATTTTCGAGATGACATCGGCCCAGTACCAGAAGAGCACGGCGGGGACAGTCCCCGGGAGCTCGGGGGCCGGGGGCCCCTCTAATGGGGTGCAGCTTCTGGGGAGTCTATAATCATTCAGAGTTACAGTTGAAAAGATCTCTCCTTAAGGATTGGATTTAATAAAATTAATTTCGGCAACTTCACAAAGGACGTCCTTAAGTAAAACTGGCGATTTCTGTCCTCAGGTGGATGGTGGTAAGGAAGCCACTGGCACGCCTCTCCGTGCACGGGGGCCTTGGTTCACGCTCGGGCCTCCGGTCCTGGGCGCCAGGGCGTGTGGCAGCCCAGGGAGAAAGGCGGCAGGGGGACCTCCAGGTGCCCCAGGACCACCCTCTGAGAACTGCTCCCGTCTCCTTCCCGGATGCCACTGGTCCCCAGCAGATCCCCGTCCCATCCCCCTCTGTGGGAAGCCAGCCCTCTGCGACCCCTTCTTTGTTCCTCGGGGGGCTTCTGGTCCGTGGAGCTCCTGGGCCCCGCTTAGTGTCCCCTCTTGGCAAGGCCCTCGGCCTGTCGAGGACAAGCTCCCTGCCCACCGACTTCTGAGTGATGGGTGCGTTATGTATTCTGGTTACACGGTGACGTTGACGTTACAGCTGTTTTAATCACTGGTGCTAATGCCTGCCGTGTGTTAAGAACGTCTGCTGTGCTGGGAGAAGGCCTTTCCGTAAGCTCTTTCCGTGCCATTGAGAGGCTCGTCTGAGCGGCAGACTTGGGGTGGGGACCCCTGGTCTGATGCCACCACCTCCTCGACGGACCACCACCCTGTCCCACCCCCATTCCAAACTCCACAGCCAGAGCCCCCGTACTCTGGAAACCTGACGTACAAAGTTTTTGAGTAAAATTGAATCCCTGTTCATTTATGAACTCGAGAAGGTGATTTTCCCCGTGGCTCTCACGTGTATCTTGTCGCCGAGCTATGCTTCCCTGTGGAGGTGCAGTCGGAGGACAGGGAGGTCTAGAACGTGTCCGGTTCGCGTTTATGCTCGGGAGTGGGGGACTGCGGATGACCCTTGCTGGGGCCCGACTGGCGCTCTCCCCGTTTCAGTGGTCGACAACAGTAGCAACTGGGCGGTCTGTGGAAAGAGCTCTGGCGTCATCTCCATGCCCGTGGCCGCCCAGGCCACGCACCGCGTCCACATGGAGGTGATGCCCCTGTTCGCGGGCTACCTCCCCCTCCCCGATGTCCGGCTGTTTAAATACCTCCCCCACCACTCGGCGCACTCCTCACAGCTGGACGCTGGTAAGGACCCTCGAAGGGAAAAGGCGCACCTGCTGTCGGAGGGAGCGAGAGCTCCATGCGGGTGGTGGGACGCTCGTCTGCGGGGACCGGGCTTGCTGGTCGGCAGCGGCTGGTGGCCGGGGGGCGGGGGGGGGGGGCGCGGGTTCTGGGTGTCTGCTCAGAAGCCACCGCAGGTCCTCAGACGGCCGTGGGCTCCCTTCTCTTTGATGGGGCCGCCTTGCTTACTCTCGCGCGCCGAAGGCTGCTCCGGTGGCTTGCTGCTCCCCGGGGTGGCTTGCGGGCTGGGCCGCTGGCCCGGGTGTCACTGGTGGTGCATTTTGCAGATAGCTGGATAGAGAATGACAGCCTGTCGGTGGACAAGCACCTGGACGACCAGCTGGACAGCGGCAGCCTCAGGAGCCGGGGCAGCGTGCACTCGGCCTCCAGCGGCGAACACAAAGGCCTGCCCATGCCCCGGCTGCAGGCGCTGCCGCCCGGCCAGGTCTTCAACTCAAGCATGGGCACGCAGATCCTGGTCATCCCCAGCAAAGACGACCACGTCCTCGAAGTCAGCGTCACGTGACCGCGCCCCGGGTCCGCACATGCCTGCGGCTGGGTGTGGGCGCACGGGAAGGGATCCTGGCTCCATTGCTCTCTCCATCGTGACATTCTAGCGCTACCTGGACTCGCGGTGCTTCTGCCTGGCCACGGAAGCATCGGAGAATTTTCGGCGTGCGGCCGGTCGGCTGAGTTACAGCGTCATTTTTGTGTTGTCCATGCTGTAAGAGGACTCATTGCTCTCTCCTCTCCCCATCCCTGGGTCCCCGAGTTGGCGTCTGCCCAGAGCCCCGCTCCTTCCCATCGCCCCCTCCCTGTCCCCTCACCTGGCCGCCTCCCCGTCTCCTGGTTCCCTATGGAGTCCGTGTGCCTTCCAGGGAGACACACGGCAGGGCCTGCCGTCTTAGTCGTCACACGTGTGTGCCTTCCTGGTCACACGGCTGCCCTCTGGATTCCGGCCCAGGTGGATTTGTGAGTCTCCTGGGGGTAGAACACCATCTTTTACCCGAGATACGTAGTGCTTTTCTAGAATTATACCCTGTTAGGGCAGGTCAGTGAGGCTGAGGGCTGTGTGGGGAGGGATTGGAACCCCTTTCTGTGCCTTGGGGTGGCCCGCTGGGTGGACCTGTAGCCTCCATTAGCTGGAGCCATCTTAAAGGTACTTCGGGAAGATGAGACCAGGGCCTAAGGGACAACTTGGCATTGAAATAGTTTAGAAACAAACGTTTCTGGAACCCCTGTTCCCCATGATGTTGACTGAATGTCAATATGCACTTGAAATTAAATATGTATTTATTTTAATTACCATTATATATGTGGGGGTTGGTACGTTGTTTTCTTCTCACCTTTAAAGTCTTGACATGTCATTGTCACTGTATAATCAATATGTTTCTTCTGCACCTTAAGTCCTAGAGATCAAGAGGCTCCATATCAGGGGGAACTGGGGGGGCGGCCCTTCTAGTTCGGTTGTGGGAAGGACGAAAAGTCTTGGAATATTCTCTGCTGGTCCACTAAAATTGCAGTCACGCCATACCAATGGATTAATTTGCTTTCGGTTGTAAATTTAATTGTACATATGGTTGATTTATTATTTTTAAAAGTACAGACTAACGGATGTAATGTTTATGTATAAGTTGCACCAAAAATCAAGGACAAAATAAATGTGTGTTTGTTTTTACTGGTGTGAGAGTCACAGCTTGTAAATAAGTGTTGGGTGTATGGAACCTTTTCCAGCTCTCCAGAGCAATGTATTTTTGTACATAAGAAATAGAGAACTCTTACTCCCCTGGGAAAGTGTGCTTGGAATCAAGCGGAGCCGACTGATCGAGCAGGCGTAGTCAGGTCTGACAGAGGTCAGGGCAACCTCAAGCATGTGAGCCCCCGAGGAAAGGGACCTTCGCAGCCGCCGCTGCCACCGGTCCTGCCATTCGCCTGCGGGAGAGGCCAGTGTGGCGGCGCGGCGGGGAGTCAAGGGGCGGCTCGGGGTACACAGAGCGGCTGTGTCCACGCTTCTGTGTGCTGTCTTTTCACTCCCTCAACAAATAAGGTGGTGTGAGTCCCCTCACCCCGCCCCATGTCTTTATCATTTACAGAAATTGGAAATGTGTAAAGAAGATCAATATTGGTGTGTTTAATTAAACTGTTCAGAAAAATTTCTTCCTTAGGTGCACTTTAAAATGAATCGACTTGGTCAACTAGTTAGGAAAATTAGAACTTCAGAATTTAATGATAGATAGGTTAGGGTTTCTCAAATAAACTTGTTCTGTTGTAAAAATTGACCATTGCCCTCCAGACCTGCCAAGCCCTTTGAATGAAGAGACCTTTGAGATTTGATTCTGTCAGAAAAGCCCCACACAGTGTCATGTGGCTTTCCCTCTCCCCCTCTGGTGGGGGTGTGATTCGATGGTTACCTTGTTTCTGTTTGATTTTTTTGTGTCTGGGTTCTAATCCCGGATGAAATCCTCTAGTTACATAATATACTTGGAAAAAATGGAGAAATCCAAAGTGTTCTTGGTGGTTTCTTACTGTTTTCAATGTGTATAAAATCAAATTTATATTTGCCCCACCCCCCAGTTACCCATAAGATTTTTTGGATGAGTGCCTCCATTTTTGTTGTGTTTTGTTCTACACAAATGAAACATGTTACCCAAAACTTCATCTTTTTTTTAAAAAGCAGTACTTGGATTTCTGTTGTGTCTCAAATAAAATAAGGCTTATGTGTTTGAGACGAGCTGGTTTTGTTAATAAAGATGTAGCAGCTGTTAAATAATTGTGAAGCCGGATATCGAATGAGCATCTAAAAAGCAGAATATGCAGCCGTTTTACACATTTACACACTGTGGAACATGTAAATACTAGCAAATGGAAAGGGATATAAGTTATAATTTTGGTGAGTTTCATGGGGTTTCCTGTGATTGGAAAAATTATAACTTCTGGTTCTAGTGTGCAAATTGTTGTATTTAATCTGAAAATGACTTCGCCTCCAGTCCATTGTCAGCACAGCGGGTCGTGGGTTGGGTTCTATGTAGTAGTCTCCGTTGATGTCGCTGGTCAGCAGAGACAACACGCACAGGCTTCTGTTCGGTTTTTCTTGAGTGTTTAAAATAAGACTGAGTTACAGAATCAAATTAAACACTCCAGATGTGTCCCTAAAAATAAGCAATTATAGTACTTTTTAAAGACAACTATGCTGATCTAAATGTTTCGCTGTCAGCTGTGGTCTTTAAAATAAACCCATGATTTTGGAATTTATTTGAGCTTTCCTGAAGGTGCCCCTCTCAGCTTGTGCATCACGTGACCCGAAAGCGCCGCCCCTGCGCAGGCTGGATTCCGACGGGAGCCGGTGACAAGTCGGTGGCTTTGATGCTGCAGGTGTTAGATTAATTCATTTTCACGGTTTACTAGGAGAGTCATTTACTGTTGGACCGAAACCACTGTGTGAAGACTTGAAGACGGAGGCATCCCAACTCTGAAAATACACGCTTTAAGACCGAACCTGGCCGAGGCGCGGGGCAGTCCAGTGCGCGACGGAAGGAAAGCCCTGGCCTTCTGCCCACCGGCTGCTGGCTCCAGCTCGGCCTCACTCCCTGGGGGCACGAGGGAGTTGGTCGGGACTCGCCGCCCGGAGCCCCGGGGAGCGGCGACGTTTGCGTCCGCGGCGGACGCCCGCGCTCCCGCTCCCGCTCCCAATGCAGAGCCACGAAGTGCAGGTCGAGTCGGGGTGCCTCACCTCCTCCGGGCCTCAGCCGTCCGAGCGGCGCGGGGGCGAACCCACCCCACGGGCCCGAGCTCCAGCCCCGCGGCCCGCCCGGCAGCTGCGCCGCCCCGGGTACCGCGGGGCCGCGGGGCGGGGCGGGGGCGGGGTCTGCGGTCCGGGCTCCGCCCCGGGAAGGAGGCGTGGGCGCGGCTTGAAGGCTGGCTCCGCTTCGGGGGACATCGCCCCTCCGGGCCTCCTGGGGGCGCTGTGGTGCGGCGCGGCGCGGCGGCCAGGCCCGGAAGTGCCTGCTTGGGGCGGGCGGGCCGCGGCGGCTGCGGGGCGGCACACGTGCGGCGGCCGCGATGAAGTTCGCGTACCGGGTGAGCGCGGGCGGCCGGAGGGTTCGCGGCGCGGCGGCCGGGGAGCGCGGGCGGCCGGAG